>PYUH01000980.1:242983-292261 GCA_016808085.1 Suaeda aralocaspica
AAAAAAAAAAAAAAAAAAAAAAAACAAACAAACAAATTACCTGGCAAATTATCAATAACATTGATGTGGATGAAAGCGTAACCCCTCTGTAGGTTCAGTAGCAGAAAATCAGAAATGAAGCACTGTGATATCCATGTTAGAGGGCCCAGAGGAGTAGTAGTTAAAGGTGATTAAACATGACTTGGTTCAACTTGAATTCACGCTAGACACCATGCTAGCGTGCTAGGGCATATTTGCATTCAATTATTCAGGTACGTTTGTTGTTTTGTACCATGTTAAGTCTTGCCTCATCAATTGTCACCATAGAGATTTTGATTGCATGTCACTTATCTTAAGGTATCCTTTGTGCTTTTTATACTATTCTCTAATATCATTGTCATGGTCGTGGCCTTAGTGTTTCTCTTCATTGTTTTAGTGCTACACATGTAACATTTTACCTACTAGGTTTCCTGTGGTTTTGGTGGCTTTTGGTCTCTTTTTCAATGTTTTATTTATGTTTAAACTGATTCTTTGATACCCATAAGGTTTCTGCTGCTGTTGTCATTCTTCAGTACCTCACCAGACAAGTGAGGTTTAACTGTTTGTTGGCGTTCTCTTCTTAGAATTAGTATCAGCAAGTCCTTTCTGTTGGCTGAATTGTGTGATGCACCCAATTAAGCCTCCACTAATCCGTACATATCACAGGAAGAAAGGCAGAACAGCAGTGGACCCAAAGAAGGCCACACTACCAGACAACCGTAACAACCTCTAAACTAGCTGTTATGTAATTTTGTTCTGTTATATGGGAGCACTTTTGAATGTTAGATAATGCCAAGTTAGGTGAAGTAGTTAAAGCTGTCCAACTCAGCAAGAAGCTGTATGCATGAGAATAGTTGTATAAATAGTAGGACTAGCAAAACAGTAGGGCATTTAGAAATTGTATGAGAAGGCTTTTGGAGAGTTGTGAGCTAAACTCACTAAGTTATCTTGTAATCTTTTGATTATCAGTACAATCATTCTATCAATTAAGCTTCTAAATTATTATCTAATTACAAATTAACTACATTTCATTACAACCAATCACATCGAGAGTCGTCCGTTGCACTTGGTATCAGAGCAATGTCGCTGGCTTCAAACAATATTTAGCGGATTGAAGCCTTGGAGGAACATGTAGGCGAGGTGCACCAGAAGGTGGGCTATATAGAGGAAGCGCTGCAACAAGTCAGGAACAACCAGGAGAGCGTGTTAGCGGAGGTGAGTGAAATGATAAGTTCTTGGAAGGAAAAGCAGAAGGACGGTGCTTGCTGGGAGAACGGAGGCGAGCAGCAGTCCGGTGTGAATGGGGGTGGAGGAAAGGTGGAGACATGGGAAGAAAATTCCGAGAAAACCGAGCCAACTAGAAGTATAGAAAGTTGGAAATGCCTACCTTCGATGGGACTGACCCGGACGGGTGGATTTTGAGGGGAGAGCACTACTTCCAATTTTACTAACTCGCCGAGTACGAGAAGCTACAAGCCACAGTGGTCTCTATGGAAGGGGACGCCCTAAGGTGGTACCAATGGGAAAACCGGAGAAGCCTCTTGTCAGCTAGGACGACTTAAGGGAGAGGGTACTCACCCAATTTCGACCAGTTAATGCGGGGTCACTTCACGAACAGTGGCTCACGGTGGTTCATACGACCACCTTGGTGGAATACTGACGTACGTTCATAGAGAAGGCCTCCCCACTAGAAGATGTGGCGGAAAGGCTCCTTAAGGGGCAATTCGTTAACGGTTTGAAGGAGGAAATTAAAGCCAAAATCCAAATGCTTAACCCCCAAACCTTGGAGCAAGCCATGGATCTTGCCATTCGGATAGAGGATAGGAATCGAGTTAACAATCTGAAGAAGCCTGGTGGGCCTACTAACAGACCAGTCCCTTTTTCATACTTCAGCAAACCCCCCACTACTACGTTGCTTGGGCCTGGTATTGGGCCGGCCCAATAACTTTTCAATCCTATTCCTTTCCATAATATGAGCTCTCCTAACTCTTATGTTTGTCTTTAGTACTTACATACCTTGTATAATAACAAGCTTACAAGATCTCATGTATCAAGAATTACTCAAGCATGCATTCTAACTCTTATGTTTGTCTTTAGTACTTACATACCTTGTATAATAACTGTGTTCCGCCACAACTTCTAGAAGTGGACTAGTTCAAAGTCTCCTACATAAGGAAAAACCGGAACTAAATTAAAACCTTGTTCACTAAATTCTACAACAACTATCACTAACTTCTATATTGAAAACTTTGTCCAAAACTTCCTTATATGGTCTCTATTCAATTCCATACCTCACTTTTCTTTTCTATTGCAATACTAAGTTTTCGGGACTTATTTATGCTTTATAAAACCTTAATAAAAATTTTATGCCACTTTAGAAAAGTGAACATCAATCTAAATTTATCAAAACTCATTGATAACTTCCGAAAACAACACAAATCAATCATATAATGTATTACTTAACTTATATGATCAATTTATGCTAATCACATACTTTAAAAGCCTAATTAATTGATTTATAAAATCTGGACAGCATGTTAAACATGCTTAAAATCACTTTTAAATTTCATAAAACATACTAAAATTTATATATATCAATATAGAATTGATGTGTGATCATACTAGTACAATTTGGGCTCTTAAAACTTAGTTTAACTTGTTTTTATTAAAATTTCAGATTTATTTATAAACTTTAAAGTCGTGAAAAACTTATAAAAACATCATAATTTCATGCCAAAACACTTCTACAAGACTACAATCTACTAACATATTTATAAAATCAATATAGGCTTTAGAACAATTTTTCATATGCCAAAACATGTTCATAATATTTATTCAACTCAAATTCATGATTATAAAATTTGGACAGCTTTATAAATTAAGTTTAAAACCCTTAAAAATGAATCTAAACTTAATAGCATCATCATAAATTCACCCAATAATAATCTATGATCATAATATCAAAGTTTAGAACATAAAATTTCAAAAATTCATAACTTCAAAAATTTTTCAAACCCTTATCTATAATTTCATGAACAACAAAATTAATTAATTCCTTACAACAATTCATACTTATATCAAAACATGATTAAACTTATAAAAACATGATTAAACATAATTATAAACATGAATTTGCAAGATTGAACCAAAACTAAAGAAGTAGAATTTTTTTTTAAAGAGTTCGAAAAAATACCAAAAAGAGGGAGGAGGTGCATCGGTGGCAACAGGGGCGGCGCGAGGTGGTGCGGTGGCCGGCGATGGGGTCCGGCGCTGCACGGATCCCAAGAACACACAAAAAAATTTCTCGGAATTCTGACTAAATTTTTTTTTTTTCCCGAAAATTTGCAACTCTTTTTTTTTTCTCTTTTTCTCTTTAGATTTTTGGAATGCTAATGACTAGTATGATCATGAAGATTTAAAATTTTAGGATTTATAGGTATTTATAGGCCCCAAAGTACAATTTTGGTGAGGCCCATACATACTCCTAATTAAACTAGGAAACCTTTGAAATCTATTTTTAGAAGCTTTTAAAATATTTTTAACCATAAAAATATTATTTAAGAACACAAATAACTACTTTCATCCAAAACTAGTTATTTATTTTATTTTTATTAATTTTTTTTATTTAATATTCCTATTGAACATAATTTTCAATAAAAATATTAAAATTATACGAATAAAATACATAAATTATACGCATAAAATACAAAAATACTTTGTTCAAATACGCGAAAATGTGGGGTATTACAATAAGGGTCAAAATGGCCTGAGGAAACGTGATGATGATACATGGCATTGGTTTGAAACGATGCCAGTTCACGCTCCTGTTATTGTTGTTGTTGTCGTTGTTGGGATTGAATGTAGCCAAACATCTCGGTTTGTTGGAGGGAGAGAGAGTTGAAAACATTGAGAAGTTCAGAATAAGGAGGGGTTTGAGAGGAAGATCAGAGGAGCCTTGTTGGCTCGTCTTCGGTGGTACTTGGGAAGGAGGGTGCCTCATCCCACAACCATGGGGAGGGGATCGAGGACGCTGAGGGGTAGCTAAGGGGAGAAGGTGAGGGTAGCGTCTAGAAAATAACAAGGGGTCTTCAGGACTCAGAGGTTTGAAAGGAATAAGGAAAGGAGATTCCTTTTTGAACGTGGTGAGTGATGGGTTAGGCAAATAGCAGTGGTGTCGCCTATTTACTAACCAACTCACTCGATCCGGCCTAGAAGTCTCATGCACGAACAAAGAAGAAGTGAAAGTCAAACAATAGATCATCATTCACCGTTTGTAGTGCATGGAAGTAGTGGGAGTATCCTAATTTTCTAGCTATAAGGATAATATACCCACCCAAACCTATTTCTCCTTTCATGTGGGGTTTGGAGACAATTTCTCTACAACGGTTAACAAACATCCAACCGGTATTAAGGCGTCCTGTCGAGTTTGGCCTTGCTGCCATGTAAAGGCAGCAAAGCTCAGTTTGGTTTATCCTCCCCAAATCTTGTTTGGAGAAGATAGAGGTACCAAACAACTGGTGCAAAAGCCTCAAACTCAGTTGGTGGATGTGACTGGCCAATGAAGTGGTAGAGTGGAACCTATCGAAGCCACTAATTTCCTTCCAGAATTCATGAAGGTGGAATCCTAGAACAGTGACCCCAGATGGTTCAAAGATGGGGTTGGCCGGATCAGAACCAAAATATGTGTTAAGCTGTGATAGGGTGATGGTATGATTATTGTTAAATATTCGAAAACTAAGTTCATATTCAGGAAAATCATCAAAATCTGATGTCTATCTATGTTTAAAAGTACTTAGGAATTCATATGTTAAATGGAGGGAGGTTGGGTTGACGTTGTCCAGATGAACAAAGTTCGTCCAACCTAATTTCTCAAACAAAACCTGCATTTCGGCCTCAAAGTTTAAGGCTTGTACAAGTTTTGGATCATAGAACTGTGAACCTCTTAACATACACTCATTTAAATCAACCCATTTTTGTCGGTCTTGCTTAGGGACTCTAATTGGCGGTGGTTCAACCGCATTAGGAGGGGTAGTTGGTCCGGGATCTAAGTCAACAGTCTTACGTTTCTTTTTACTTAAAGAGAAGATATTCCTCATGACTATGGTAACAAGGTTGTAAAAAGACCCTAATCAAGAGAATGATCTAAATGGAAGTGGGAAGAAATAAGAGAAAAGATCCTTATTCAACTAAACAGCCGAGTTCATGAATCAATTGCGACCTCAAAAAGCCAAAGATCCACATACTAAACCAAGAAATCCAAAAAAAAAAATGCTTGAGTTGTGACAAAGATACACTCAAAAAAATTCAACCAAGAGTTAGTAAAATAAAGCATAAACAAAACAAACTCACAAATTAGCAATAATAACTCAAAAACAAAAGTTTTAAGAAGTTAATTGACTTAAAAAAAACGAGACATGCATATAATCAAATGGAAAACAACATTAGTTAAGTGAAAATAACCAAAAATCGAGTTGGAAGAAGAAGAAATGATACCAAATAGAGTGTGAAAACACTCTATAAACACCAATTTTGAACTAGAAATGTCAAAAATCGAATGTTTGTATGAAACCCTAACTTTTCACCAAATTGATTTTTATAATGTTCATGAAAAAATGCAGAATTTTGTGAGTTTTATTATGAGATCTTGAAAAAGAAGTAAGAAAATGGAAGATTTGAGTGTATCTTGGATGAGGAACTGAGAGAGATTGATGTAGTTTTGATGAGGGAAGGATGGAGGAGAATGTGGTTTGGTGAGAGAAAGCAAAACGTGAGATGCAAAAAATAGGGTTATGAGATAAAAAATGCTGATTCTGTGATGTATTCTAGTTAAAACGGAAGCGTAGCTGGCGCTACACAGGGGTAGCGGGCGCTACTCTGCAGGAGCGGGCGCTACCCACTCAATCATTTTACCCAAATGAAGTCAGTAGTTTCTGGAAATTTTAACCCAAACGGAAGCGTAGAGGGCGCTCCTGTGGGCAGCGAGCGCTATCCCCCTATTTTCCATTCTATGCACAAATTGAGACAGAAGCATTTGGGAGAAAAAATCTATCTGGCCTAGCGCCTACTAGGGGGTTCCAGCGGCCACTAGGTCTGTTAGACCTCTGAACTGAATTGCTGCTTTAGTAGCAATTTTTGCAAAAATTCAAGTTCTTAATGCCTAAAACATTATATAGGCCTTATCAAGCCAAAAGAGCTTCATGATATCATCATATAGGGTCAAAATGACATGACCAAATGACTTATGAGGTTTGAAGGCGCCTCAAATGCTTTTTGGGACGGTGTTTTCCCGAAGAGCAAGAAATGAGTGAAAACAAACCTCGATTGTATTTATGAGCCAAATAAGCGACAGGAAGGCTTCATAAGTTCAAGTAAAAGCGAAGTGAGATAATGGAGGAGTCGGTTTTTGATAAGTTTACATTGATTTTCAAGTAAAAGCCAAAAAGTGAGATAAGTTTTTTATATTATAATTAATATAAGAGCATTTTTAAGCTTTGTATGACTTATACACATGTTCATACATAAAATTTTTTTTTGGGTATTATAATACGAATTCAATATAAGAGAAAATATATTATATAAGCATAACTGAGCAAGTAAAACATGGGTTTTCAATTGCAAAATATATAAAGGAAGGTCAAAGTAATCCAAAATTTACTCCTAGCAATTACTTACTAATATTAACAAAAACAACCACTAGTACTACTACATCATCATCTCCTCGGTTAGATTAATCAACAACAGAAAAGTGCACAAAATCTATTACATTAGAACTCAAAACTCCTAGTTATCCTCCTCAAGCATCATATCAACCATGTAGGCCTTTCTTTCCTCCGGGGGGGGGGGGAAACCAAAAAGCTCACGAATTCTTGATTGCTTTGCATTTAAGAATCTATACGCTTTGCGACGACTACTTGAATCAAGATCCATCCTAGTCAGCTCGTTAAACACTTCTTGTGGTGAGTAGACTTTTGCACGACCTCGCTCGACAATTATATTACCCTCTCGTAGAGCTTCAGCCACATTGTCTAAACCTTCTTTTATAGAAGACCGCTCGTCGATGAACATTTCTCTAACTTTTCTTTTCTTCCCTTTTGTGACGTTTGATGAATCACTTGAATCAGTTGGTTGCAGATGCTTTTCGATACTCTCATCTACCTTGTCCATACTTGATTCACCAATAGCCTTGAGTTTCTTTTCTTTAGCGGTAGAAGCAAGGTCACCAGTTGCTCTATCCTTTGAATACAACTTTGAAAGTAAATCGTAGTGATGGAAACATGATTTTTTCCACTTAGCAGCCTTTGGTTTTTTCTAAAAACAGCAAAATACAATCTCAGAAAACAACATCTCTAACACAACGGCATCAAAGGAGCAATATTAGGCCAACAATCGAAGAAGAGGCAAATGAACTAAACATTACTCAGCAGAATACAACAGCCCAGCTTATAAGAAAAAGAAAGTTTCAGTGATACAACATGGTTGTACATTTTAGTCTGTTGCACAACCATTGAATTGTACGGCATTACTGTGTTCTAGCTTTGCAACAATGTCGCAACCTTGTACATGTCAACGTTCTTTTTATCAAATATAACATCAGTATACAATAATAAATCATGGTCAAACCCCTGCTTATCACAGTTTAGTTGTTATGATTTTCTTTCCACTCTTTTTATCTGCCCTAGCTTACACTTGATCATTTATTTCAAGCTGTTTGAAAAACTAAAAAACATTCTTTAATTTTAACATGAAAAAATTAGCCTGCAATCCATGCTCCCCCAGACATAATGAACTTTATATTCAGTACCTGAACACAAGTATGTTGATCATATCCACAAATGCCACCCATATGTATACCATAAACACCATGGCCAAATTAAAGAACAACAAAGTGATTCAATTTTTGCCAATAGATACTATTGCTCTATAGCCTGTTAACAACTCATAGCACATGTCATCGAATACAATCGACTAGTCCCACATTGCTCACAAAATTGGTATGCTCCTACTCCTCCCTTTTCCACTAAGTAATATGCATACTAACAACATGCACACTAGCATAAAAGATAATTTGAAATATAATACTACCCTGCTAGGAACATAGTAGGATCAAATGTATATAATTATAAGAAAAACATATTTAGCTATAATAACATTTAAATATGAGTAAAAGAAACACTGGATTAATCATACATAGCTAAAATAACATAAGATTTCTATGTGAAATGGGTGATAAAAAAGGATATAATAGAGTAGATGATGGTTCTTTTGGCTCACGTATGGATGAATATATATCAGACTGAAAAAATTATGAATATATATCAAACGAAATTTTATCATCTACAAAATCTGTTTGAGTGGAAGAATGGATCCAAAACTAAGATAAAGCAACTAAAATTAAGCTAACATACCGTAATTAGATCGTTCCAAACTTCTTCCTCATTCTCAAACATTTTTGTTTCTTCATTCCAACCCCATCCACTTGCATTGAAAAGGTCATGGACTTCACTGAAATTAGCTTTTATCGTCTTAAGGCGATTCTTCAAATTGTCTTTGGTTAATGGGTGACCAAACTTTTCGGTGCATACTTTTAACACATTCTCATATGCCTTAGAAGTAAAGGTACCATCTACTCGATTTCCACATATCTCCTCAAACATCAAGGCTTCTAAGAACACCTTGTCCATTTGTGTAGTCCACCTGAGTGAATTGAATGGCGTTGCATCTAAGCCCTTTTTCCCCATCTATGTAACAAAAAACTTCCTTATAAGCACAAGTATTGGAAAGCAAAAAACCGTGATAGTCAAAAGCAAATTTATCAACTACAATACTTCTTAGCAGGCATTAAATAAAAAGAAATGCAACGTACTCACATTGCATTAAAGTACATAATCATCCCACATTTGGGAGGCAATACTATCTCGTATTTTAGACCCTTAGAATCTGCTTCTCTAGAAACCGTGTCACACCCCTCAACGTCAACCTCTAATAACTCATTATCCACCTCATCAATAAGGCTTTGATCGAGACCCATAAGAAAATTGTGCAGTATGCAACAAGCAATACTTATATCAGTCTGAGTTTTAAAGAATATTGGGGCTCATTAGCTCCTCCAATAATTCCAAAGAGTCTTTTCAGAATTCCAAATGCTTTCTCAATCGCATTTGGTAAAGAGGCCTGCCGATGGTTGAAGAGTTCTTGAGAGATTTCAAGACTTTGAGCTGAGTATTCCTTGAGATGATATCTTACACCTCTATAGGGTGTAATACCCAGCATCATCAACGTAATACTTGCCTTGAGGAATTACAAATTTGTCCTTTCTAGTTAAAGCATTCTTAAAAACCCTAGAATCTGATGTCGAGCCCTCCCAACCTACTAATACATAAGTGAACTTCAGATCGAATGAACATGCAGCTAGAATATCTTGAGAAGGAAAAGATTTTCTTCCACGATATTTACGGGCATTAGCACTAGCAACCTTAACCCTTATATGTGTCCCATCAATTGCACCAATACTATCCTTGAAATAGGGGAAAAATCGAATATCACTCAAAATTTCTAGAGAAACTTCCTCCAAACCACTAGGTTGCTTAAGAAACTTATCCTCCAAACCAGTGATATGATGGCTTTCAAAACTCGATGAAAATGTCGACTTATAGTTTCACCATAACGCTTAAAAAAGGTATTTAAAGTGCAATTTCTAGCTTTATGTCCTAAAATATAAAGACATTTTGCCACTTGTTCCTCCACAGACGACCTCCGTGTATCCGACAAATATCCACCATCCCTCAAAAGTTTACAAAAAATAACAAAACTTTCAGGACTCATACGCAATAAACTTTGACAAGCTCTAGGTGCTTTCAAATCATTCATAAGCTCATTGCATCTCCTCTCCCTCACCATATAGTTTTCTAAACTACTTTCACTAGTCAATCTTCTCAACCTAAATTGTTGATATGATCTAATCAAACACATAGCATACACAACATAGCTAACCATTTGAATAATGGCTTCACGACGTTTCCTTTCCCATATAGTGTCCACATTGTTGTCATTTTCCACTTCACATCCCTCTCCATCAATAATGTCAATCATAGTATCCTCTATACCATCCGCCATTTCTAATACCAATATATTAATGTCATCAATAAACATAAAAACTTTAACAAATTTTAGGAAACAAAGCCACTAGAATATGTATTCAAACAAGAAGCATATTATGAAATAGTGCTATATGGAGCATAACAGTAGCAATTAGGCCTATTTTTATGTAGTTATATCATAACTCACACTATTTCAAAATAAAGAGGGCAAATTACATTTCATAAATTATTTTCAAATATCAACTATCTTCCAAAACATAAGTGACATATAAAACCACATTTTGAGAGAGCAAAGCATAACAGTAGCATAGTTATAAATTAAGCTTATCTTAATAACAAAGTTATCTTAATAACATACTGCTGCAAATTAACACATGGTGTACCTAAAGTCCTCTAGCCATTGCACCTACATGTAGAGAAAAAACAAATATGCAGAGAAAAAGGTAAAAAATCAACAAACCAGCAATGTAGAAAAAGATGTGCAGCAAAACAAATCAACAATGCAGAGCAACGATTCATAAAAAATCAACTAGTGCTTGTAGATAAGCGAACAACCTTGTACATCTTCACATGCAAAAATAACAAGATCGATTTCACAAATACCATTTCATTCCAAATACATATCAAATACATAACAAATACGAAGCATATCGCACAATTTAACAACCAACAAAACTAGAACTGCATTAAATTAAACAAACAAAAGAACAAGATCGATTTCGCAAATACCATTTCATTTCATATAACCATTCAATTTCGCAATTACATAAATGAAATCGATTTAAATCCTCTCAAGTAAATCACTAACCTCGCAAATTAAAGAACTAATAGTAAATTAAATGACACAAATCAAATGAATAGATCGAAAGTATACCTTAATTGATGTAAAACTTAGCGAATTAAAAATGAATTTGAAGAAGCTCACGAATTTGGGGAAAAATTAGGGTTTGAATTTGGGGAAAATTTGGCTGGGAGATGAGAAGAAGGAACGATAAAAAATTTCGATTGAGAAAAAATAGGGAGGAGAGAGAAAATGGTGAGTAAAAAATATTTTAAATATAAGGGCAAAATTGACTTTTCACAACTCAAGATAAAAAATTAGAATATTTTCCTTCCAAATCTTCTCAATTTTGAGAAGATTTGTTGTTTAAAACAGAAGAAAGATAAAATCCCTCCATTTCTCAACATCCTAATTTCCTCTCCTCCCATATGTGCTATCTAAAGGGAGGAAAATACCTCCCTTCCTCTCACTTCCCTTCTTTTCCCTCCTTTTTAAGGTAACCAAACAAGCTGTTAAGGGGTGACTCGGGGTGATAAAGTCCCCGAAAAACCCTGAAAAGTCACCAACTCTTGCCTCATATGAAGCATGACACTTATTTGGCTTCAATTTCTCAACCAAAACTTCACAAAAACCTCGAAGAATATGCCCAAGGGGTTTCCTTGGCTGAATAAGCTCATCAAAGGTAATGAGGTGATAAAATCCCCAAAATTCACAAAAAAAAATGCTCATGAGAAGCCTAAAATGCTCAAAATGAGTAAAAAAAAATTATGAAATACAAGTGATAAGGGGTGCCTCCCGTGAGCGCTTGTTTAACGTCTCGAACCTGACGCAAGTTCTAGAAACAGGAACTAAGATGTGATTGTAGTCACATCAAACTCATCTAGGTGCACAACTAGGCAAACATTGATAGGAGTTCCATCAAGGTAAATTTTCAATCGTTGAACATTAACCTTAAACGATTCCATCCCTTCATTGACTATTTTAACTTGACCGAAAGGGAAAACTTGGTGGACAATAAATGGCCCACTCCAACGCCATTTTAGCTTTTCGGGGAGTAGCCTTAATTGCGAAATAAAGAGGACCTTATCTCCCACCTTAAAATCCCTTCTCATGATATGTTTATCATGACAAGCCTTGGTTCGGTTCTTATAGATACGAGCATTCTCGTATGCATCGAGACGAATTTCCTCCAAGGCATGGAGGTCAAGAATCCTTTTGTCACCGGCACTTTGAAAATCAAAATTTAAAGTTTTTGTGGCCCAATGTGCTCGGTGTTCTAACTCCACAGGAAGATGGAACGACTTCCCATACACAAGTTTATTAGGGGTCGTGCCTATAGGAGTTTTGAAAGTTGTCCGATAGGCCCATAAGGCATCGGAAAGCTTTGTGGACCAATCCTTACGAGACCTATCAACAGTCTTCTCGAGGATAGTTTTGATCTCCAGATTAGAGATCTCCGCCTGTCCATTTGTTTGAGGGAGATAAGATAAGGAAATCTTATGCTTAACCCCGTACTTAGCAAGGAGGGTTTGGAGGGCACGCTTTGCAAAGTGCGACTCCCCATCACTAATAATAGCCCGAGGTACTCCGAACCTCGAAAAAATGATATCCTCAAAAGGCGTAATAACCACCTTTGAGTCATTGGTGGGGGAAGCAATAGCTTCCACCCATTTTGATACATAATCTACAGCGACCAATATATATTGGTTCCCAAAGGAGATTGGAAAAGGCCCCATGAAGTCCATCCCCAAAACATCGAATATTTCCAATTCTAGAATGTTGTTTAGGGGCATTTCATGCCTTCTTGTAAGATTCCCGGTGCGTTGACACTGGTCACATGATTTCACAAAGGACCACACATCTTTAAACATGTTTGTCCAAAAGAATATACCTTGAGTATGAACAAAGGGGGGAGTCATATGGAACAGTGATCTATGACTACTAATTGGAGTACAAGACGTTGTACTCTTTTATATTATAAATGCGCTCGATATCCGTCACCTCGTGTGACATAGGTAATACCTTCTTGGAGCTGCTCCCAAGTTGGTGCCCAATAGGGCGATTTTAAAGGAAAGAAAACATGTTCGATGCGGAATCCAAAAGTTCAATATAATAATAAGTTTGTTGAGTCCATGTAGAGGTTAGAAGGTTGACAAAGGTAAGTTGAGTGCATGTTTTGTTTCTTATTGTTATTGCATAGTCTTTAGTAGTTATGTACTCGGCTTTGCTGACTGTTTGCTTTGTATGCATGGCTTTGTCTTGGACTTGGCCCTACGACGACCCACTTGTGGTGAGTAGTTGTCTAGAAAAAGGAAAGCTGCAGGTACAAGTGGGCATAAGTCAATTCATGATGGGATGGAGTGAGAGCGCTTGATGTGGTTGTAGTTTTACCTTATTTCAATTGCTTTCAGAGACTAACGTTTGTTTGATTGTTTGGATTTTGAAAGACTTCTGATTATTAATTTTGGTTTGGTTTTAAAGGGCCATTAATTGATACGAATATCAATGAGCAAAACTTCGAGGGTTTGATAGAAGGTGCAAAACAAGATGCAACCATGGGAGAGCTAGTGGCTTATGGAGACACAAGACTCTTAGGGTTGGCTAGGGTGAATTTTTACGTGTGCATGGTGACATGTACAAGTTTCCTCACGTAAAAATCAAGCAAGAGTAATTAGTAGTTTAGGAATGTTGAGCTATATGGGTTTTCTTCCCACTTCATTTGATAGGGTTTTACCATATGGTGTTTTGTGATTTTGTTATTTAGTTTATGAGTCATGGTTGATGGAATCAAACATGGGAAACACAAAATTGAAGGTTTCTTGGAAGAAAGATCGAAGCTCAAAGGGTTTCTTGAAGTTCTTGAAAATGGAAGTCCATAAAAAATCAAAGGAAAATATAGCGGGTTGTATTACGGGATTTTGGAACGATTTTGAAGGATTTGGGCAACGTCATTCACCGTGTTTTCCGTGTTGTTTGACTTGGTCAACTTTAGTTAGTTAGTTGAAAATATTGTCCTTAGATTTGTTTCTCAAAATATCTAAGATTTAGGCTAGAAAATCAGATTACAAGTATAATGCGCAAGATTGTATCCGGTTTCGTAGAGATTATTTTGTTATCCTAATATAAGTTTGCTATACCATAAATCTAGGGTAGTTAGGATTTGTTTAGGATATTCACATATTGTGTGATATGTTTAGCTATAAATAGGATGTAAAATACATCAATAAAATTCAGATTAGATTGATTGAAAAAACACTTTGTTTTCCGGTTTTATTGTTTCACGAGAAGAAAACAACTTTGTGAGGATTTCTTGTGAGGAAGTCGACGAGTGAGTGGTGCTATTGAGCTTTATCTCACGTGAGGATAGTTTTTAGGATTGAGGGTGCTTTGCTTTAATCAAATTCTAACAATATTTTGCCTTAGAACTTCAAATTTGTGGTGCGTCGCTTTATCAAATTTGTGCTTAAGTTTACCTTGTGTGAGTGGCGTTTGTTTATAACAAATTCACATCAACTTTGGCTTGGCTTTCGTTGAGAGATTCATTCAATCTCAAGTGTTCAATATCAATTCTCATGGCTCAAGAGGGTGGAGACGAAAATCCACAAGGATTTACGAAGGGTTTGAGTTTGGCTCAAGCAAAAGAGCTACGTATGCAAGGAGAGATTGACGAGTTAAAGGCTCGTTTAGATGAAGTCCTAACCATCATGGCTTCTACCAAGAAAACTCCTACTAAATCTAAACAAGAGGATGGCTCATCATCAAGTTCAAGTGAGCAAGAAAGTGTGAGGAGTGTACGTAAACCAAAAAAGGGATACTCATCAAGTTCTAGTGAGAGGAGGACTAGGTCAGACACAAAACGTAAGGGAAAGATGAAGGATGATGATCGAAACCTTAAACTCGAAATCCCTGAGTTAATGGAGGTATGGATCCTGAAAAATTTTTAGATTGGATTCGTAGAGTTGAGAGGATTTTCGTTACAAGGAGTATGATGATCATAAGTCCTACAAGTTAGCGGAGTTGAAACTCACTTCCTATGCAAGTCTATGCTGAGGGGTTACAAAGGAAAAGAAGGAAGGAGGTAGGTCAAAAATCTCTTCATGGTCTAAGTTAAAGAGGGAGATGAGGAAACGTTTTGTTCCTCAAGATTTCGAACAAAACAACTTCATTAGATGCGTACATTGAGCAAGATAGAAAATCTGTTGATGAATACATTGTGGAGTTCGAAAAATTGATCATGGTTTGTGACTTAGAGGAGAAGGAGGACCACAAAGTGGCTCGTTTGTGGCTGGTCTAGATGACAACATAAGGGAGAAGGTCGAATTACAACCTTATTGGACCTTTGATAAGTTTGTAGAGTAGCTGCAAGAGTTGAAAAGCAAGTTGTCACGTAAGCCAAAAACATACTTTAAAACTTACGATCCTAAGGAAAAACGTGATGCCATTCCTCAAAAATTAAACTTTGATAAGGTTACTAAACCACCCTTCATCAAGGATAAGAGCTCAACTTCAAAGCCTCAAAGTAGTGATCCACGCATTATTTTTTTCAAGTGTAAAGGGCAAGGTCACATTCAAAGAGATGTCCTCATGCTAGGGTCACAACAACTCGAAATTGGGTAGATGAGGAAAACCTTGAAGAAGAGGAGGAGGTGTATGAGGAGGGGAGAGGAAGATTATGCCAAATATGAAACTATGGAAGAAGAAAAATAGGAGGTTCAACCAGAAACCAAGGCCAATCCTTGGTTTTTGCGTAGGGTGTTGCAATCCCAATTGCACAACCGTTGGAGAGTCAACGAGACAAAATCTTTCTCACAAGGTGTAATGTTCAAGGCAAGCTTTGTGATGTAATCATAGACACTGGGAGTTGCACAAATGTAGTCTCTACATTATTGGTAGAAAAGCTCGCAATCCCTACAAAGTTTTACGAGCAAGAGGAGACTTTGGACCAATATTGGGCAACTTTCAAAGGGTTCTATGAGTTCATTATGTGCTACATGATGGGTTTTTGTTCAAAGGCAATCTATTGTGCATACCAAAGTGTTCTATACGGGAATTGTTATAAGAGAGGCGCATGGAGGAGGTATTGCTGGACATTTTGGCATTACAAAGACACTGACCATGTTGCAAGAACATTTTTATTGGCCAAAGATGATTTTGATGTTGAATCTATCATAGCTCAATGTGCTACTTGTCAAAAGGCAAAGGCGCCTTTCATCAAGGCTTAACTCCATTGCCAGTGCCAGAGGGACCTTGGGAGGATGTTTTCTATGGATTTCATTGTGGGGTTAGCAAGTCATGTCCATCCCTTGACCATCCTTATCTCCCCGTTTCCCCTTCGACTTGCTCGCTCTATCCCAATCACGCACTTGCTTCCGTTCTCCCTCCTCCCCCCGAATCTTACTCGAATCATCTTGCCACCACCTCTCGCCCCACATATCCTTGTTATACTAACGCCTCACCATTGCTGTTTCTTTTCCCAATATCCCCCCTCCCTATTTTTTTATCTAGTACCCCTACCCGCCCTCTTCATTGGTCCGCTCCCTCCCCTCCCTCTTAACCCCTTACTATAATCTCCCCTCATCCGTTTACCGTCATCTGCCCCTTTAATCTACCCCTCCTATTCCTTAACCAGCACCGTCTTCTTGCTATCACCATTAGCTCTTCCCTGTATACGCGCCTATCTTGCACCCCCCCGATCTCTCTTTCGCTCCAATTTTGTCATCCTCTACCTCTGCACTCTTCATTCTTTGACGCTTCATTCGCTATGTTCTTGTGGTGGGCAGCGAGACAGCAAGAGGCAAGGATGCAATATGGTGGTGGTTGATAGGTTTCAAAGATGGCTCATTCACACCATGTCACAAGACCGACGATGCTATGAATGTAGCTGACTTGTATTTTCGAGACATAATAAGGTTACATGGAGTCCCAAAAACCTTGTGAGTGACAGAGACACAAAGTTCATGAGTTACTTCTGGAAGCACTTTGGAGATGATAGGTACGAAACTTTTGGTTAGCACATCTTATCATCCTCAAACAGATGGCCAAAACGAGGTGACAAATCGTACACTAGGGGTTCTGCGTGGTTTAAAACACAAAAGATTGGGATTTGAAATTGCTCATGCTGAGTTTGCTTACAATAGATCACTACTTATGCTACTAACACTCACCTTGTGAAATGTCTATGGAATCAACCCTAAATTGCCAATTGACTTGTAAGTACTCCTAAAGGGGAGTTGGTACACAAGGATGCCAAGACAAAGGTTGATTACATGCAGAAGTAAGGGCTAGAATCGAAAAGGTAAATGAAATTTAAAAGGCAAGAGCAAACAAACACAAATCACAACATGTTTACAAGGAAGGGGATTTGGTTTGGCTACAATTTGAGAAAGGAAAGGTTTCCAAATCAACGAGAAAAAAAGCTTATGCTCCGTTTGTGAGGACCGTTTTTAAAATCATAAGTAAAGTGGGGGACAATGCATACAAATTAGAGTTGCCAGGAGAATTGGAGTTCATGCAACTTTCAACATTGGTGATTTAGCTCCTATGTTCCTGATGACCAACTTCGAGGTTTGAGGACAAACTCTTCTGAAAAAGAGGAGGATGATACGAATATCAATGAGCAAAACTTTGAGGGTTTGATAGAAGGTGCAAAACAAGATGCAACCATGGGAGAGCTAGTGGCTTATGGAGACACAAGACTCTTAGGGTTGGCTAGGGTGAATTGACGTGTGCATGGTGACATGTACAAGTTTCTCACGTAAAAAATACAAGCAAGGAGTAATTAGTAGTTTAGGAATGTTGAGCTATATGGGTTTTCTTCCCACTTCATTTGATAGGGTTTTACCATATGGTGTTTTGTGATTTTCTTATTAGTTTATGAGTCATGGTTGATGGAATCAAACATGGAAACACAAATTGAAGGTTTCTTGGAAGAAAGACTCGAAGCTCAAAGGGTTTCTTGAAGTTCTTGAAAATGGAAGTCCATCAAAAATCAAAGGAAAATATAGCGGGTTGTATTACGGGATTTTGGAACGATTTTGAAGGATTTGGGCAACGTTGTTCACCGTGTTTTCCGTGTTGTTTGACTTGGTCAACTTTAGTTAGTTAGTTGAAAATATTGTCCTTAGATTTGTTTCTCAAAATATCTAAGATTTAGGCTAGAAAATCAGATTACAAGTATAATGCGCAAGATTGTATCCGGTTTCGTAGAGATTATTTTGTTATCCTAATATAAGTTTGTTATACCATAAATCTAGGGTAGTTAGGATTTGTTTAGGATATTCACATATTGTGTGATATGTTTAGCTATAAATAGGATGTAAAATACATCAATAAAATTCAGATTAGATTGATTGAAAAACACTTTGTTTTCCGGTTTTATTGTTTCACGAAAGAAAACAACTTTGTGAGGATTTCTTGTGAGGAAGTCGACGAGTGAGTGGTGCTATTGAGCTTTATCTCACGTGAGGATAGTTTTTAGGATTTGAGGGTGCTTTGCTTTAATCAAATTCTAACAATTATTCGCCTTAGAACTTCAAATTTGTGGTGCGTCGCTTTATCAAATTTGTGCTCTAAGTTTACCTTGTGTGAGTGGCGTTTGTTTATAACAAAATTCACATCATTAATATGGTTCCGAAGTGTAATAAATTTAAAGTTGATTTTATTTTAAATTTGTTTGAAGTTTAGTTTTAAATTGTTTTGGTTTTAAGGACTTCCACTGTAGGTACTTTGATAAAAGCCTTAGCCGTTATCACGGTGGCGGTAATACTTTGGTTTTTCCATATATAGTACTTAATAAATGCAATATCTACTATTTTAATATGTTTTCTGGAAATATTAGGAAGTAGAAAGTTAAGGAATATCCAGGGTGTTACAAAGTGGTTACCAGAGCCTAGATTTTGAAATAAAATGGATTTTATTTTAGGGTACCCTGTGTTTTATTTTTGGAAAGAGGAATTTCTTAAATTGGAAACTTTTGAAAATGGAATCTTTCTAAAAATAGTAATTTCCTAAAATGGAAAGTTTTGAAAAAAATAAATTATGTGTGCAAGTATGCAAGGAATTCAGGTATGTATTATGTGTTATCGCTTTAATACCATGTGGTGAGTTTGTGTAGGAAGTTGGGCATGTAGGATAGACTTTGTTTCTGTTCTCTCATGCTTTGAAGTTTATAATCAAGGTGATGCTTATGTGGATAGTTGGGTGTAATCAAAATTGTATGTTAGCCACAAGACTTTCTTTTTGCAGAACTGTTAGTTGTTTGTTTTGTTCTTTTGGGAAGGATGGACCATTAGTTCTAAGTTTTGTGCAGGATGACACATAATATGCCTAGTAAGTATACTGAAATTGGGACATTGGAGAAGAAAGATTATGAAAGTCCACCTCAATATGTTTGGAAGATCGGGTTCTACTGTTGGTACATGAGTACGGTGTTGAAGTTACCCCAATGGGATCAACCTAACCAAGTAGCCGCCTTGATTGTTAAGTGTTTACCCGACCGACCACCCTACTTAGAAATTAAGGTGAAGTTTAGTGACTTTCATTTTCTTGGAGGCCTTCCGAACTATGCTAAGTATAAGGATGCTGTTGGTCAATGGGGTTGTGACTGGAGGTTCTTGGAGGGGTACATTGCTAAGAAGGAAGAGGAGTATCAACAAATGAATGCGAATAAGGAGACCCCACCCGCACCAAGCCCAACAGATAGTCAATGGAGTGAAGACCAAATGGAAGAGGAGACTCCTAGAGGTTCGAAGACGGGTGAATCCAAGGATAGTTCATGCTATGAAATTGAGAACCCAAACCCAGTAATCCCGGTATACGTTGACTTGATAACGGACTCTTAAGAAGAGGAAGAAAAATCAGATCCTGAAGAAGTCATGGAAGGAGGAAGAGAGGAAACGGATGAAGAAATGGGGGATGATACTAAGAATAACCCAAAATTCGTACCGAAGAAATATGTTATGTCAAGAGACAAGAAGGAAAATGTTAATATGTAAAGACCTTGTTTAGGAGTAGTGAACTGTTTATGTCTACTGTTTTAATGCCTAGTTGGACACTATAAGTTATTGTTTATATTAGTTTGAATAAGTTGTAGTGAGCCATAAGAAGTAATTGGAGAAGTTGAGTAATAAAATGACTTTATGATTAAAGCTTTAATTAAAATGAAACCAAGGGAATTATTTTTATTTCTTATATGCTTGATTGTAATTCTAATGGTTGTGTAAACAATCAAGACAAAGTGAATCATTCTCTCTAAAAGAATGGAATTTCTTTTATGAGATGAAATGAAAAAGTGTTTTATGATTTGAGTCTTTGTGTCCTAACTTATAGATAAACTTAATTTAATACAAAGCTCTTTTCCTCTACAGGAGAAATAGAATGGCTGAACGTAACAACAATCAGTTGAATGAGGTAGTAAGGCAATTAGCTACTGTAGCTGAATAGTTAGCTGCCAGAGGAAATGGAAATGGTAGTGACCCTGCTGGGGAACTCTTCAAGAAAACTTCTCAAAGCAAGCCACCCACTTACCAAGGAGAGCACAATCCAACTGTTCTAGAGGGATGGTTGAGAGAATTCAATAATTTGTTTGGGGCAATTCAGTGTCCAAAGGAACTTAAGGCGAACCATGTTGTTTACTATCTTAGGGGAGAAGCTGACTTATGGTGGTAACAGAATGAGGCTGTAATAAGGGTTTTACCAGGATTCAATTGGGAAATGTTCCAGGAGTAGATTCGTAATAAGTTTTACCCTGTGTTTCTTCAGAAACAGAAGGCTGAGGAGTTCCTAGAACTTAGAATGGGGAATATATCTATTACTGAGTACTACTCAAAGTTTATAGAGTTGTCTGGGTTTGCTCCTGAGGCTGTGGCAACTGAGAGGCTGAAAGCTAGTCGCTTTGAGAGGGGGTTACCCTTAGACTTACAATCACAACTAGCTGGACAAATCTTTGAATCCTTGGATGACTTATATAGTAGGGCTGCACACTTGTATGCCATAGACCAAAAGAAGAAGGAAGTACAGAAGGAGAGTGAGACGAGGGAGAAAAGGAAGGATGGTGGAGGAAACTTCAACCATCAAGGGAGTCATGGTGGATATAAGAGACCTCGTCACAACAACTTTCAGGGTAATAGGGGAAACTTTGGGAAGCCTAATTCTGGAAATGGGATTAGAACTTAGGTGGCTGGTCAAGGAGGGCGTGTGTACTTCTGCAAGAAGTGTCCCAACAACCACCCAGGAAAATAATGTGCAGGGAACCCAATGACTTGTAGGTTGTGTAACAAACTTGGACACCGCGAGTACGAGTGCTTCTCTAAGAACAAAGGAAAGGAGGGACAGAATTCTCAAGCTAAGGGGAATTTAGTTGGGGGACAACAAAAGGGTTTCCAAGGAAATATGGGAGGAAAGGTGAACTCTCAAGTCGGAAGTGGGAATGGGATTGGAAATGGAGGAAAGCAGCCTAAGACCTCAAACACTAGGAAGCTGAATATGATAGCTCGGAGTGAAGCGGATGCTAATAAGGATGTGATCACCGGTACGTTTTCTATTCATTCATTACCTGTTAAAGTTTTTTTTGATTCCGGTGCAACATACTCTTTTGTTTCCAGTAAACTCTTAGGAAAGTTAAAACCTGTGTTGGGAAAAGTAGATGCAGTAGACATGTCAATAGTGTTACCTTCGAGACAAGAAGTGCAATGTTCAAGGAGATATCAGGATGTTCCTATTGTAATTGAGGGAGTGGAGTTTAAGGCTAGCCTAATCGAGTTTGATTTAGGTGAACTAGAAGTGATCTTAGGAATGGATTGGTTGAGTAAACATAAGGCTAAGATTCAGTGTGAACCACCGAATATCTCGTTGGTGAATAAAGGTAAGAAGGTGAGTTATTGGAGGACAGGAAGACCGAAACACAACAAAATAGTGTTAGTAATGAGGTTCGCTGGGTTTGTGAAAAGAGGTTTTCCGATCTACCTTTGTAGCGTGCAAGATGTGGATCAGATTGAGACTGCTAAACCTGAGGATATTGAAGTAGTGAAGGACTTTCTTGATGTGTTTCCGGAGGAGATTCCGGGAATACCACCGAAGCAGGAGATTGACTTTACTGTAGACTTAGTCCCAGGAACAGCACCTATTTCCAAGGCACCCTATAGGATGGCGCCTGCGGAAATGAGCGAATTAAAGGAGTAGTTGCAGGATTTGTTGGAAAAGGGGTACATTAGGCCTAGTGCTTCACCTTGGGGAGCACTAGTGCTGTTTGTGAAAAAGAAAGATGGGAGTTTGAGGTTATGTATTGACTATAGGGAGCTGAATCAAGTGACGATCAAGAATAAGTATCCATTGCCAAGGATTGATGACTTGTTTCATCAATTGAAAGGAGCTACGATGTTTTTGAAAATATGCTTAAGGTCTGGATACCATTAATTGAGGATTGCTAATGAGGACATACCGAAAACAGCTTTTCGCACTAGGTATGGGCATTATGAATTCACTGTTATGCCTTTTGAGTTGGCCAATACACCAGCAAGTTTTATGGATTTAACGAACAGAATCTTCCAACGATTTTTAGATAATTTTGTAGTCGTATTCAATGATGACATATTGGTGTATTCTAAGAGCAAGGAAGAACATGTGGAGCATTTGAGGACAATCTTGATGACATTAAGGGAAAATGAGTTATATGCTAAGTTCTCAAAATGTGAATTATGGTTGGAGAAAGTAGCATTTTTGGGACATATTGTGTCTAAAGAGGGAGTTGAGGTAGATCCAACCAAAATTGAAGCGGTCAAGGAGTGGCCTACACCGAAGAATGTAACGGATGTATGGAGTTTCTTAGGGTTAGCAGGTTACTATAGGAGGTTTGTGAAAGACTTTTCGAGGATTGCTAAACCCATGACTTCGTTAATGAAGAAAGGATGTAAGTTTGAGTGGAGTAATAAATGTGAAGAGGCATTTCAGACTTTAAAAGAACGTTTGACTACAGCTCCAGTGCTGACTTTGCCAGATGGAAGTGACTCTTATGATGTGCTTAGAGATGCTTCTAAAAATGATCTAGGTTGTGTGTTGATGCAAAATAGAAAGGTGTTAGCTTATGCCTCGAGACAATTGAAACCATATGACGTTAACTACCCTACACATGATTTGGAGTTAGCAGCAATAGTGTTTGCCTTGAAAATTTGGAGACATTATTTGTATGGAGTGAAATGTAGGATATACACAGACCATAAGAGTTTAAAGTACTTTTTCACTCAAAAAGATTTAAACATGAGACAAAGGAGATGGCTCGAGTTGATCAAGGACTACGACTTGGATATCCAATACCATGAAGGGAAAGCCAATGTGGTAGCCGACGCTCTGAGTCGTAAAACGAAACATGGAATGAATACCTTGGTAGTTGCTAATGAGCTATGTAAAGATATGGAAAGATTGAGCTTGGAAATAGTGAAGGAGGGAGAGTTGAAAGGGATTCTTTATAATCTTAGTATCCAACCAACAATACTCGAGGAAATTATAAAGAGTCAGGAAGGGGATGTAAAACTGGACAAATTAAGGAAAAGCTGAAAGCAGAAGAGCCTATGGATTTTAAGAATCATGAGGATGGAAGCTTAAGGTATAAGGGAAGGTGGTGCGTACCACAGAATTGTGAGGATTTGAAGCAAAGGGTAATGGAGGAGGGTCATAGTACCCCGTATTCAGTGCATCCTGGAGGCGATAAACTTTACAAGGATCTAAAGAAGATGTATTGGTGGCCTACAATGAAGAGAGAAGTAGCTGAATTTGTGAGTAAATGTCTTAGTTGCCAAAAAGTTAAATTTGAGCATAAAAGACCTGAAGGAGAAGTTCAACCAATTGAGATACTAGGATGGAAATGGGATAGCATTTCAATAGACTTTGTAACTTGCTTGCCAAAGTCGAAGAATCAGAATGATACCATATGGGTAGTGATAGATAGACTCACTAAGTCAGCAGTGTTTATACCCATGAAAGAGACTTGGAAAATGGAGCAACTTGCAAAGGCTTACATAAAATATGTTGTGAAGTTACATGGAGTTCCAAATGATATCGTGTCGGATAGGGATTCTAGATTTCTTTCGAAATTATGGAAAAGTGTTCAGGAGAACATTGGCACGACCTTGAAAATGAGTACAGCTTTCCATCCAGCAACTGATGGACAAACAAAGAGGACCATACAGACCTTAGAAGACATGCTAAGGGCTTGTGTAATGGACTTCCAAGGGAGTTGGGAGGATCACTTAGATCTCATTGAGTTTTCGTACAACAATAGTTACACTAGTAGAAAAATTGGATTTTGCTGCGGTTCTTTCAGATTTTTAAAGAACCGCAACAAATAGTTGTTGATGATATACAAGAAAAATTATTTGCTGCGGTTGATTTATTTGCTGCGGTTCTTTTTCTTATTTGCTGCGGTTATAACCGCAACAAATAAATCAACCCAAAACAAGTGGTTGAAGCCCAGCCCAAACGAAGGGGCTATAAATACAAAAACCCTCCATTCTCGTTCATTTTTCCACCTAACCCTAACTCCCCTTCATTCTCCCTCATTTTCCCACCTCCCCTTCTTTCTGATGTTTCTCCCTCTCAATCTCTCTAACCCTAACTCCCTCTCTCATTCTCGCATCTTTCCCTCTCATTCTCGCCTCTTTGTTCTCTCATTCTCGCCTGTTTCCTCTCTCATTCTCATTCATCCCTCCCCATTTGAAGGTACTACCACCATTAATTTATTTTTGTCTATTTTGTTTTTGTTTTTTTTTTATTTCGATTGTAATTTTTTTGTTTTGATTGTTTTTTTTTTTCTTGTTGTTGTTGGTTTGAAATTGATTTATTTATTTTGATTTGTTTGATACAATTTTGAAGCAAATTTCGAGCAATTTTAGACGACTTTGAGGCGATTTCGAGGCTTGGGCGATTTTTCTTCAAGATCTATCTTTTGAGGTTAGTTAATCGAAAACCTCTAATTTTTTCGATAGTTTTCGAGGCGATTTTAGGAAAAACCAAGGGAATATTTGGCTGTAACTGTTGATGTGAATTTGAATATCTGTGAAGAAACACCAATAGTGGATGAGCCAATTAGCCTAATGATAAATCCCATTGGTTTTATTACAGATAAATCACAGGTTTGGGTGACGATGGTAAATAATGTGGTAAGCACTGACAACGGTGATGACTCCCTAGCCAACACATTTGTTTATTGATCATTAATACTTTGTCACTGGTGGAGTGAGTCATTAAATAAGCTATGAATTATTATTAATGCACTCACAGGATGGAAACACATGGTGGTTACAGGGAACAAGTTGGTTTTGTCTATGAGTTTTTTCCCAATTCACTTGATAGGGTTTTCTCATTTTGGACATTATTATTATTAGTTCTTGTGGAGTCTTGATCATCATAAATATACTAAAAGACATGAAGAACGGTTTCTTGAAGATTTCTTGATTAAAAGATTGAATCTTAAAGCTTTTCTTGAAGTTCTTGAAGAATCTTGGAAATTGTGCCAAAAATTAACGAACACTTTGGCGGAAAATTTGACGAATTTCTTTGATCTTGGCAACAAGTTAATTACGTGATTTTTTGTATTAATTATGATGATTATCTTGTTTATTAATTATTTAGTCAAGTTGTTAGGATAATTTCTTGATTAGTTAGTTAGTTAGAGTTTGTTAGGAAAGATAAGATCAAATTGCAAGTTGCATGATGATGTGGCAATCTTATCTTTAGTTTAGTTGCACAAGTAGGATTTATTTACCTAGTTTATGCGTGTTTCCTTTGTAGATTCTAGTTAGGATTTTGTTGTTGATTATACCTATAAATAATCTCAACAATAGAATGTAATTAATTAAGTTTTTACACATTGAAAAAAATAAAAATTCAACACTTGAATTTTTATGGAAATTTGTGCAATTATACTTGTTCGATTTTTCTTCATAAATTTGTGAGTCAAGAGTGATAAACAAATTTAGATCCTAGTTAATGAATTACAGGAGTGTATTAATTAATTAGCCTTCAATTAAATAATCCAGGAGTGGAGAGTTTGATTGATAAACAAACGTGAGTTTTGGGGTGTATTTGCGAGTACTCCTTAAAATCCACATCACACCCTCATCCAAGCTTGCATTGGTCATCCCCTACTTCTCCTATTCAAGAAAGCCTCTTTCTCAAATCTCAATGCGTTACTCAGTCTCCTTATATGCTCAAACCATCTTAAATAATTTTCCTCATCTTGTCCTCTGAAGAAGCAACTGCTACCTTCTTCCTAACAATCATGTCGTAATGAACATGGTGTTTTTTCTGTATTGTTTTGGACTTCAAGCAGCAAGTCTTCTTCTTAGGAGATACGTACAAGTTTTCTGTCAAACATTTATTATCCTTTTCATCAATCTATAACAAATTACCCTGTACTCTTGCTACATGGACTCTTGTAACAGTTCCTCTGTTTAGAGATTTTCTTTCCACTAATTTGTAGTTGTTATAATGGTTGGTAATGCATTTTATTTGAAAAGCTCTTGCTAATGTTAATTTTGTTTTATCGGTCAGGTTTTGTGGATGACAAATTGCTTTTAGTGTTGTTCAGGTCAATAGAATGTCAATTTTTAACTGATAGGCAAGGTGGTTGGGTGCTTATCATGTGTTGCAGAATGCTTATTTTAGTTGGTTGATAAAGGATGTAAGGTGGTAAGGGACAGTTCTGTGAAACTCCCCAAGCATTGAAAATTTGTGTAAGCTAGTGGCCTAATGAGGTAGCAATATTGCACTAATACGGAAGGAACAACTTTTGGAGAAAGGGAGTTTGTTTATGAAAAAGAGGATAAACATTTCTGTAAGTAGAGAAAAAACAGAGGGATAAAGCATGTTGATGTTGAGAATTCCCTTTGCGATTATTTTGACATTAGGGACAGAATAAGCCTCACGAAAGCCTATATGTATAGTTGCCGTTTTCCAGAGTCGTTATGAAATCATTCTTTTCACAATTAACAAATATAATGCTTCCTCTTGGCTTTGGGTAATTTAGAAGTATATGAGTTTTACCTTGCGACATTGTCCTTTGCTTTGTTAAGCATATTGATTGATGGTATTGTCATTCAATATTTAAGTTTCTTGAAACTGCATTTCAGATTTTGTTCCAACTTTGTGAGAAGTACATGGGGACAGTTGATTGCTGGAAGAATGAAGTTCCTATTACGTTTGAATTGATAAAGTTTAGGACGCATCTTCAATCCAAACGTGAATTTTGTTATATTTGTTAGAAATATGACTAGTAGCAAACAAAAAAGGTAGGAGCTTTAAACTTATCTCTGAAGGAGTGGTTGTGGCGTGACAAAAGATCACTGCCCTAAAGTCGAATTTTTCCAGTACCCGTACACACAGACTCATGGCAATCAATCCCCAGGGATACACAACCTTTGTTCCAAAGGTGTACTACAATGGAACAAATTGAGAACAAAATCGAACAATGCCCAAAGAATCTTTTATGTGTTTAGATTTTGTAGAGAAATTTGATTGTGTACATTTTTTCTTAAAGTAGAGGCCTTTGGGATTTAAAGAAAAGAATTTGAGGTTACTTCTCTCACTTTTCCATGTGGGACAAGAGATTATTTTATATAAGAGCATATGAGGTTAGCACTTATATTCTTTCCATGTGGGATGGTATTATTTTGTACTATTATACTATTTTCTTTTGAAGCATTTTGTGGAGTTCTTTTCAACTCCAATATTAACTCCAACATTCCCCCACATGATTCAAAAGAATGAAAGGGCTTAGAAATATAGTTTTTGTAGGGCATTGGAGATGTAAGTCTTGAAGTATCAATGTGTTTTGGACTTGAATTGATACCAAGTATTTACAAATATATTCTACAGCCACATTAGGTGGAAATTCCTGAACCTAAAGTGGAGTTTGTATGAACACACTTGCACACTTAACTTTATCTCAAAATCGATAGAGTTCCCGCATCACAATGTCATAATAATGTCCCTCACAATGCCTGGGTTTTCATGAACGCTCTAGAGATCCCAAGCCTCAAGGACCTCATAGAGGTAGGACAAATTCCCCACATTCATATAGGTAAGTTTATCAAGTTTGTACTCATCACAAACCACCATATATGGCTATGAACTTATTAAGAGCTAATAATGCTCATCCTTTCACTTATTATCAAGTGTACCACATCACTTTTATTATCAAGGAATGGTAATAGTACACAAGTCGAGATAATTTATGATTTCGTTTGACCCTTTTGAACTTAGGTAATTCTAAGTTGGGTATCCATCACAAATTACTCCTTTATAGGCTTTTAACCCATTCCTTGTGCTGACTCCAGCACCATATTTCCACAAAGGCCTTTGTGAGAGGACCTGCAATATCCATCTCAATTTTTTAATTATTATTTTATACTCGAGTGATATCACAATATATCAAATTTCTCATTATTCCATGACACATCATAATATGTCTCTTCTATTGATCATTTACAGCTCTCTTCGCAACTTGTGAGATGCAATGTATTAAAAATGATGGAGAAAACTTCTCCCCCGCAATGGAATATCTGCGAGTGGACCTCGTAGCCACTATATAAGCTTATTGTCCTGCAAGCTCAAAAATGCAAACTCATATTCCATTGTTAGTTCAACAAAATATAATTGTTTTGGTGAATTTTATCACGTAGCCACTTGCTAGGATATACACAACAATACATATTAGATTGAATAACACCATTATATAGAACCCAATTGACTTTGCAAAACCCCTCAAAACACAATTTGTTTTAGTAACGAAAACCTAATTGATTTTCCCTTGATAAGTAATTCAACAACCTAATCAAAGCACTCAATTGCTTATGTTTAGGATTGTCAAATTAAATTAACTCAATATACTTACAATATATGCTACGTAAGTTTATTTCATCAAAACACCACAAGCACAAAGAGTTTAGCTCGCTCTTTTTGTGATATGCTATTTCCTCTCTTTGAAACTGGGTAAGATGATATGGGTTTTCCCTCAACTACACTCAAGAAGACAACCCATATAAAGACTAGCAAAGTTTTGCCAAAACACACATCAAACTCTTTTACTTCCTCCATATATCATAAGGCAAGCTAAGGAAATATAAATTGAACACCCTAGAAGTATTGTTTATGCTTGTTTTGGTCCAAAATATTGGAATCTCACTCATATGTAGACATATGACAACCCAACAAACCACATTAAATTCGTAAAAACCATAACCGTAAAACCATGAAAATGAAAAATCTTCACAATATAACATTAATGTTTGTTTTAGACCACACATTGATCTAAATAATATACCCTTATATTGTATTACAAGTGACACACAATACTCAAATTACCTCAAGCATATTTCTTTCATCAAGTTACCCTATTTAAATGCAAGGTGCAATTTCTACATTCACAAAGCAAAACAAGCAATAAATAAATGCAAGAGCCTCAATACCCCAATGACAGTAACCTTAAGATATTGGAAGTATGTGTCAAATAAGCTTTCACCTTTCGTTTAGTAGTTCTTCAAACTACTAAATTATGTTTTTTATAGCTCTATTTACACGCCACGTTTTAATTTATTTGTATACTCCCACCTAATACTCAAAGGCTTAATAAGCGCCTCAAGATAAACCAATCAATTAAAACTCAAATGTTAACACTCATGATGGATTCTGCTTTACTAGTTATGGCCTCTAACCAAAATTAGAATACCTAATGATTTCTCAACTTTTGAAGGAGAAAATCGGCTCATCCAAGGTACAAAATGCTACGGTTGCATTATTTCGTCATTTAAGGTTAACATCACATCCATACACTCATTCACTTTAGAGTGAGGTATTGGGTCACACTACTTTGCTCGAGTTTGGAAATTTTATGATCTCGTAAGAATTATGTATCTCTCTATATTAGCTCTACCTTTCATGGTCACCAACTAACATAGCCAATTTTTAAGATACCATTGGTCTCATACTTTTCAGTTCAAAAAAACATTACAAGTATTTAATCTTATCAATTAAGTTGGAATTGAAATTCATTGTAGAGGAACCATTAGAAGCTCATAAAGGAAAAGTTGTTACTTGATGAAATAGAGTTCCACTACATACTAAGAGGATCTACGAAATGAGATCCAAGAGATGTCCATCAAATATCAAATGATAAGGCTTTTAAAGTCATTATTCCAACACTTTCCCCACAAATGGCTTTGAAAGGATATATGATAACTCGAGCAAATAAGCAAAAAAGAAGAGACAAGACACTTAACATTAAGATTCGTATAAATATTTGAAACAAATGTGGAGTGAATTGAGGCAACAACTTACAATTTAAGAGTGAACGAATCTACAACTCTAGATATAAGTTGAGACCCCCACAACATATATCTTAACTCCAAACAAGTCAAGTAACACCAAATCATGCCATATGGCAGTACCACTCACTCCTCAAACAAGACATAGTCTCAAAAATATTACTATCCTTTATGCATAAATTATGTCAGCTTTACTAATAATAATAATAATAATAATAATAACAATAATAATAATGGCAAACCTAAACAAAAATAATATACACATCATATAACATACGAAATAAACCATTACCAACAATAACCAAAAACTTATTCAACATACCCAAAACTACTAACTAGCTATAATTAATAAAACATAAATAAAACAAAATTCGACTATAGAATGTCTTGTTTGCTAATAGATAAGTTTAAAGCTCCTCCCTTTTTTGTTTTCTACTAGTTATATTTCTAACATTCTAAAGTCGAATTTGCCTGTACTCGTACACACGGGCTCATGACAATTGACCCCCTGGATACACAACCTTTGTTCCAAAGGTGTACTACAATGGAACAAATTGAGAAGAAAATCGAACAATGCCCAAACAAGCTTTTATGTGTTTAGATTTTGTAGAGAAATTTGATTGTGTATATTTTTTCTTGAAATAGAGGCCTTTGGGATTTAAAGAAAAGAATTTGAGGTTACTTCTCTCATTTTTCCATGTGGGACAAGAGATTATTTTATATGAGAGCATATGGGGTTAGCACTTACATTATTTCCATGTAGCATCGTATTATTTTGTACTATTATACTATTTTCTTTCGAAGCATTTTGTGGAGTTCTTTTCAACTCTAATATTAACTCCAACAATATCTACTGAATTGAGCCTCGTGGTTTGATTTGTGTCATTGTATTATTGTATTAGATAGATGATAAGATAGTGTTGCCTAAAGATGCATCAAAGACTTGTAATAATAAAACACTTTTTTGCTTTAGAAAAGTACAACATGCTGTGCTGAAGTTTAACATATTTTGGGTGACCACCAAGTGTATAACAATGAACGGAAGATAAAAAAGAACGAGAAGTGAGTAAGAGCGACTACACAAGTGAAAGTACTAATACAACGGAAGAGTTAGTAAGGATACTATGAGAGGTAGGAGAGATGATGTGTACTGTGTTTCTGGGCATGTACTTCTACACATTCGCTATGAACAAGCTCCACGACCATGTCTTTAAAAATCAGTCTTTCAACATCTAATGCCAGTGCTGGTAATTCACCACTTACATCAGTCCAATTTGCTGACCTATGTGTCAGATCTTTTCCAATGATGGTCGTTAGAAAGTCCTCCTTATCATCTAGGCTGTGAGACCAATTGATTGCTTGAAGCAGATCTAGTTCTTTAAAAACTTTTTGAAGGAGTTGTGGGCCATTAGTGTTGAGTTCTGATTGGTGTTTCAAGAGTGGCTTTGGTCTAGAGATCTTAAGAGTTAGAATATCGTTGACTGCATCAAACAAGAGTCTGCTACTGTGTGTTTCATTGATTCTTGTTATTCTGTTTGTTGTAGTGTCGAATATCTAATATGAAACAGAATTGCTTCCTTTAGTTTGCTCCACCACAAAGAACAAATTGGGGTTGATTGCTTCTTGTGATTGGTGGAAAAGTTGCTCCATCATTGTATTGTTAGGGTGATCTAGGAATCCTGAGGCTAAGAGTACTTCGTACACATATGACCTTTCTAGGCACGCGTCCTTATAATGAGATTTGGTGCTACATAAATTTCCTTGCTGATAAGAGTTCAATATCTGTAAATTTGGAGCTGATTCTTTGAAGTTATATAGTTTCTGATAATCACCTTGAAAGCAAAAACCTAGTCTTATTCTGTCAGAGGAATGAATTAGACCAGTGTAATTCCACTTTGGTTCAGTTTCTATTGCATTTGTGTCGAAATCTGCATGAAATTGAAGATAAACAACAATTATAAGTAATGATAAAAATGGCAGGCTGGTTAGGTTGCATGGTACTTGCTCTTTCTGCGCTCTCCTTCTGTGCTTCTTTCCACAGAATCCTTAATTTTACACAAAGATGAAATTAATGATGCCTTTAGCTTTGGATGCTGTTTGTTGTTGAGCTTTATTTGTAAAGAGGCAATATTATTACTTGCATGTTTGTTCTGAATTATAGACCATTTCAGGAGGTTAAATGCACTTCTCTCTCTCTCTCCTTTTTAGTTTTTTTTTCTATTTTTCATGCTTAATTTTTGTGGGTATATAAGATTGCCATGATTACCTCTGACGGCTATACATTTCTTTTTTATTGGAGATGGAGACTCATCTTCAAAGAAATTTGCATCTAGAACTAAAACTGGGCTAGGTTGCTCCCTCGCTGTAATAATTTTTAGTTCTTCAAATGCCATGCCATCTCAAACTTCTTCTGGATTCTGATATCAAAAAGGGAAGGTTAGTGATATCAAACTCATGAGCGTCATATAACACATGATAATATTAGGTGTAAAACTGACTTTGTTGTCCCTCAGTTGCTGCAAAATTTCATATTTCATGCATGGTTCTTCCGCTTTTATAACCACTCTGTTGACATGTGAGACTGTGCTACTGTTGCTGTTGGGAGGCATCAAATTTGCATTTTCTTGTTGGCTCAGGCATGGTGAGTCATTGCTGAATTCACTAGAACCCAAAAATTGGTTGCTTTGCTTTACCTCATAAGCAAATGTTGTTGCTGAGGGACTTCTACTGTCAAGGATTTTGGCGGATTTTGTCATGTTTGCCTTGGTCAAAGGTTTTGATGCTCTTACTGGCCTTGGAGTTCTTTCTCCAGAAAACTTTTTCAAAGTGTGATGAAATTCTTTAAGATCATTGGCTGTTTTTTTCTTTGATGAAACCTTGTTGCCTTCTACAGGCTCCTGTAAAATTTTGAGTTGCTGAGGGTCTTCTAAAGGCATATCATGCACAACATGATTTGCTTTCCTTGAACCTTTGAAAAGTTTGGTAGGCTTTATTTCTCTAGTTGGTTTAACTTTATTGACGCATCTGTTCCTATCTTTCTTTGTCGCCGGACATACCAATTTCATTTTCGGACCCTGTTTCTTGCTGATGTTAAAGGAGGTGCTACTGTTCATCTGAAATTCACAATCTGAATACTAGTTCTCTAATTTGGATTCCAGTTTCTTCCCTTGATGCAGTGATTCAAGTATCTGTTTTAGAGCTCTAAGATCCTTCCTTGATTTTTGGAAATTAAGATCAGCCAAATTTTTTTTCCACTGCACCAAAAACAGTTAGAGAGTGACTTTTAGGTTCTGTGTGAGTTTCCTGGTCAATGGAAGATGTTTGCTCTGCCTTGGCTTTAATTGGTTGCGGAATTCTAAATTCCTTCCAATTACTCCTCGGGGAGTATGAAACATGGTCTACTTTGCTTTCATTGATTGTGCTTGAAGGTCTTGACAATGCATCATAACTTTGAATATATTTGTGGAACCCTGAAAACTTTCATGGTTATGGTGTTCTTCATTGCAACAGCAGCATGCATAATTTTTCTCCAAGACTCAAGCTTTTTGGTTCATTCAATTTGTTTTCAATCTTACCCCTGCTGAGTGTACTACACCAGCTATTTGAAGGCTTACACAAAAAATCCCTAAAAGCATCAAGCATTAGAATATTCTTGCAGTCACATGGCCATCATTAAAATGCACATGATCCAAGAAGGGCCTAATAAAACGTTAGCATAAAAAGGGCGTGAACACAGCAGCCAAAGTAGAGCACAAAAAAAAAAAATACAAAACAAAACAACATAGGTCCAAATAAGGCCTGATTTTAACACTACCTAACATTCTAATGTTCCTTCTTCTTACACTCCCTCTCAAGCTGGTAGTACGTGGAGGAGAGCACACTCCCAGCTTGTGTAGTAAACTTTGATGTTGCTTAGTTGTGAGTTGTTTGGTGCAAATGCCAGCTAACTGCTTCTTGGTAGGGGTGAAACTTCGGTCTACGGTTTGGATTATTGCCCAATCCAAATCCAAACCAAAATATTTCGGTCTTTGAATTTGAGAACCAGTCCAAACCATATTTCATATTAGTCCAATCCAATCCAATCCAATATAATTCGGTCTTTTAATTTTGGATCCAATCCAATCCGAAATTTTTAAACAACAATTGCTCAATTTGCAAATTGCAATTACTACAACTCTACAAGCCTACAACCTCACTGAGGCACAATTTCAAAGGTGCAAAACACAAAAATATAAAATGACAACGAAAGATAAAAAGTAAGGGTCAGTAAACTATTACTTCAACCGAAATATGCAATTTGATTGTATTTTATCAATCTCAAAGAACAGTAACAAGTGATAAATAAAACACAAAAATGAAGAAATGAAGAACAAAGTGAACAGCAATGAACAAAATGAACTCACGCGTAATACATAATAAATGAAGAAATGAACAAAATGAAGAAATGAAGAACAAAATGAACAAAATACACAAATCAGAAGAAATGAACAGCAAAAGTGCAAAATGAACAAAATACACAAATCAGAAGAAATGAACAGTAAACACATAATACATAATAAATGAACAAAATGAACAGCAAAAGTGCAAAACACAAAAATATAACAAATCAGAAGAACTGAAAAAATGGAAACAAAATCAGAAAAAAAAATCAAATAAACTCACGCAGTCACGCTATTATCAATTTATCATTTTATCATTACTTTTCACGCAGATTCTTTATCGATTTCAATTTCAGATTCAGTTTCAACTTCAGATTCTTTATCGATTTCATTAGTGTTTTTGCAGCAAATTGTTGTTGGTTACGCGCTTACGATGAAGAAGAGGAAGTGTTTCTTGCAAAAAAAAACCCCAAAAACAGATTAATTACCTTAGAATCAGCCGACTCTTGCCGTGCCGCCGACCCTCCGAGCCGCCAGCCCGCCGTGCCTCACTGCCTCCTTGGTGATTTTGCTAGGGTTTAGAGTTTAGACTTTAGGTGTTTAGGAAGGAAAGCTAGAAAGTGGAAAGAAATCAGTGTTTAGGGTTTAGGCTAGCAATATTGGGCCTAACCAACATTGGGCTTAGTTATGTCAGTATGCACTAGTTGTTCTAATATTTCGGTGTTCGGTCTTAAACCGAGGACCGAATAGGGAAAACCGAGTCCAATCCGAAGTCCAAATTATCAAAAAATTGCAGTCCAAACCGCACCAAATAAGAAAATAATCCAATCCAAAATTTTAAGTTGGATTGGTTTGGTTCGGTTTTCGGTCTTAATCCGATTTTGTTTCACCCCTACTTCTTGGAAGGAATGTATGCAGGGGTGATAACTCCTTCTTGAGTCATGTCTCTAATGAATTGACAGTCAATATCCACATGTTTGGTCTTTTCATGGTGAACTGGGTTTGCAGCAATGGCAAGAGCAGCCTGATTGTCACATAATATAGGTGTTGAGCCAAGAGACTTCAACCCCAAATCCCTTAATAATTGTTTGAGCCACATGACTTCACAAATTGTAAAGGCCATGGACCTATATTCAGCTTCGGCAGTGGATCTAGCAACTAAAGTTTGCCTCTTACTCTTCCAAGAAATAGAAGAGTGGCCAAGCATGACACAAAATCCAGATGTGGACCTTCTAGTGACTGGACATCCTGCCCAGTCACTATCACAGTAAGCAGCCAATTTTGCTGCAGAGGAAGAAGCTAGAAGAATGCCTTGCGCAGGAGAACTAGAGAGGTATCTCAGGATTCTCTTAGCAGCCTGAAAGTGAATTGTAGTTGGCTTGTTCATGAACTGACTCAGAACATGTATAGGAAAGGCTATATATCACGTTTGGTCAATGTTAAATATATTAGTTTTCCAATGAGTTGCTGATAGGATGTGATATCTGGGAGAGGATCACCCACTTCAGCAGTGAGTTTGACATGAGTGTCCATAGGTAGCTTCAAGGGTTTGCAATGACGGAGGTTGTAGTGCTTGAGTACATCAGTCAAGTACTTCTTTTGAGACAAAAATATGCCCTGACTTCTTTTGTCCACTTCTATTCCAAGAAAGTATCTAAGCTCACCAAGATCCTTCATATGGAACTGAGTGGAGAGAAAATTCTTTGCTTCATTAATGGCATCAAGATCATTTCCTCCAATCAATAAGTCATCAACATACACAAGGATTGCAATGAAGCTGTGATCCTGCACCTTGGTAAACAGAGAATAGTCACATTTTGATTGCTGAAAAGAAAAACTTTTTAGTACACCACTGAGTTTAGCAAACCACTGCCTTGGTGCTTTTTCAATCCATATAAGGACTTGATGAGTTTACACACCTTAGAAGAGGGAGGAGAGGCAGGTAACTCCCCCTGAGAATGGACTTGTATTCTGTGACCCAGACCTAGATACCCAGGTGGCATCTTCATGTATACATCTTCCTGAAGATCACCATGAAAAAAGGCATTTTTAACATCTATTTGATGTACATACCAATTTTGAATTGAAGAAACAGCTAGGAAAGATCTAACAGTAGCCAACTTAGCCACAGGGCAAAAGTTTCCTCATAGTCTATTCCGTGTTGTTGTCTGTTACCTAGCACAACAAGCCTAGATTTGTATCTTTCAATACTACCATCTGGATTGTATTTAGTTTTCTACAACCATTTGCACCCTATTGCTTTCTTTCCTTGTGGTAGCTCAGTAATCACCTAGGTATTGTTTTGTTCAAGAGCATTTAGCTCCTCATTCATTGCTTCCACCCAATGTGATTGAGTGACAGCAGCTTTGAAAGTTTTGGGTTCAGTGCACTGAACTGCATGAGTAAGGAAACATGCAAAGTTTGAACTCATAGGTTTATTGACGTAGTTGAGAGCTTTAGTTGGAGAATCACAGAGCTGAGCAAGGTTTGTGTAGTAATCTTTGTGCCAAACAGGTGTTTTGTGTATTCTAGTGGATTGTCTGAGAGGAATTGAACTTACTGTGGACTGAGTGGTGACATATTCATTAGCATTTGAATCACTGTTTGCATGCTCATCAGGTTCAGTATTATCATCTTGACTCTCTACATCAAGCTCACAAAATACATCATCACCAACAAGAAACTTGTGTTGTGAGAGAGGTGTAATTGCATCTTTTTGAGACTTGAAGACATGATATGGAAAAATGTGTTCATAAAATTTCACATCCCTACTTACAAATATTTGATTTGTGAGGAGGTTAAGCAATTTATATCCTTTTTGTTTAGTTCGATAACTTAGAAACACACATGGGACGCCTCTAGGTTTCAATTTATCATGTTTTCTATTAGGATTCACAACAATAACCAGACAACCAAAGCATTTTAACTTAGAATAATCAGCTTGATAGCTATGTAGTACCTCAAATGGTGTAAGACTGTTCAATGCCCGAGATGGCAGTCTATTGGTGATGTAAACAGCAGTCATCACACAGTCACCCCAGTACTAAGCAGGCAGACCACTCTGAAATTTCAAGGCTCTCCCTATTTCCAACAGGTTCCTATGCTTCCTCTATTTTGTTGTGGCCTGTCCACACAGCTGGTTTCATGAATAATGCCTAGTTTTGCAAAGAATGGTTTGCAGTTTTTGTCACCAAATTCCCATGCATTATATGATCTAACTTTCTTTACATGCTTGTTGAATTGGTTTTTGGCCATATGCACAAACTCCTCTATGGCACCAAATGCTTCACTTTTAGCTTTTAGCAGATGAATCCATGTCACTCTGCTATGATCATCAACAAGTGTGAGAAAGTACTTATGTCCTTGCCTTGTACTCACTTTATAGGGACCCCATGTGTCAATGTGTATCAGTTCAAAAACTTCATTTTCCCTGTTTAGATTTCTTTTTAATGGCTGCTTGGTAAACTTAGCAAGTGGGCATGTAATACACTCTTCAGCTTGGTGTATGTCAAACCCTTTGAGGCCTTGAAGTTTGGCAATCCTTTCTAGAGGTGCATGCCCTAGTCTGTGGTGCCAAATGACTGCCTGATTCTTGCTTTTTTCTTTCTCTACTTGTGAAGGAACTCTCAATTCTGAATGTGCTGCGATTCCATGATTTGCTTCCTTCTCTGTCTTTAACCTCAAGTTTCTTAGTTCATTCTTAAGTTGTTTCATCATTGTCTTCAATGGCTCATTCGCCAAATAATAGATTCCTTTGACAGCCTTTCCAAGAGCCCTCACCTCTGTGCTTCTGTGATCTTGAATTATGCAAAATTCAGGGTAAAATGTTACTTTACACCCTTGTTCTTGAGTCAATTTTTGAACTGAGAGCAGATTATGCTTGAAACCATGTAAATGCATCACCTTTTGAAGTTTTAGGATGCATTTAAGGTTGATATTACCGCAGTGTTTTACACATGAGGTTTCTCCTGTTGGAAGGCTGATTTTTCGTTGATGTGGAGTTTCTTGAAGATTCCTTAGAAAGATCACATTTCCATTCATGTGATGTGTGGCTCCTGAGTCTATTATCCATTCACTGTTTTGTGACTAAACAAAGTTGCATTCCATCATCTCTGCATAGTTAGCTTCTATGTCATCACCTAAGTCCTCTTCACCACTTCTTGAGGGCACTGGAAACATTCTCAACAGTTGCTCCAATTGTTGTGCTGTGATCCCACTTGCATTGGTCTCACTTTGACTGCATGCATTGGCAGACATCTTGCCTTTTCTTGCTAATTTTCCTTTGTATAATTTTTGTTGCTGTTGATCTTTAAATGAATTAGTCCTTATCATTGGCTCTTTGCCTTTACCTTTAGAATCTCTATTTCCATACTGATTCTTCGTATTCCTGGTAGGGTAGCCAATGACAGTCCAACACTTATAATAGCCATGGCCAGACTTTCCACAAGCCTTACATACCCAACACTTTTCTGAAGTATGGTTAATTTTACCACAGTTGCTGCAAACAGTTTCATTCTTCTTGCTATACATGACTAACCCTTCATTTTCTTCCTTTCTTGATTTAAGCACATCCTTTTGTGATTCTTCTTGTTGAACCATATTGCAAGCCACTTCCACAGTAGGAAGTGGTGTCATCATTAGCACATGGCTTCTCTGTGCTCCATAAGCATCATCAAGTCCATTCAAGAACTGAAACAGTTTTTGTTCACTTTCTTCTCTGTGCACAACCTCAATGTATGCTGATATTTCAGCTGTTACTTGTGAAATTGGGGGGGAAGTCACTGAGAGCTTCAAGCTCCTCCCAAATACTTCTCATTTCTGTGTAGTAGTCTGACATAGGTTTCCCTTGCTGCTTTGTGTCATACAAAGCTTTATGCAGTTTGTATTTTCTTGCACCATTGGATGCAGCGTATCTCATCTCAAGCTGCTGCAGCACTATGCATAAACATGACTGATTTTTTAATAGGTTCTGAGACTGAGGCTAGCAACCATGAGATTACCATGTTATTACAAGTATCCCAGGCTTCTGCTTTCACTACATCACTGTTATCCTTCTTTTCTCCCCCTGTAACAAACCCTAGCTTTCGTTTTGAAGCTAGACTTATCTCAAATGACCTCTTCCATGCCCTATAGTAGGTTGATCCTTCCAACTTTTCCACACTCACTGTGTGTGTTCCTTCAGAGGGATGAAGGTATAAGGGACTAGTGATATCTATTCTTGTGTGACTCATTTCACTACTTAGTTTTTCAAATGCTTTGACTAAATCACTAAAAAACTCAATCTTTAGTGTATAAACAACAACTACACATACACTGTAATGTTAACTTTGCTGTTGTTCTTGTTTTCTTGTTTTCGTTTTTCTTTTTGAACACAAGCAACAACTTTAACTCTCACTACTCTAATATGCAATAAAGAACACACAAACCAAAACAGAGAGAGAACAAACAAACCAAATTAAGATGACTTGATGTTTTCGAACCCGAGCTCTGATACCATGAAAACTTTCATGGTTATGGTGTTCTTCATTGCAACAGCAGCATGCATAATTTTTCTCCAAGACTCAAGCTTTTTGTTTCATTCAATTTGTTTTCAGTCTTACCCCTGTTGAGTGTACTACACCAGCTATTTAAAGGCTTACACAAAAAAACCCTAAAAGCATCAAGCACTAGAATATTCTTGCAGTCACATGACCATCATTAAAATGCACATGATCTAAGAAGGGCCTAATAAAACATCAGCATAAAAAGGGCCTGAACACAGCAGCCAAAGCATAGCACAAAAAAAAAAAAAAAAAAAAAAAAAAAAAAAAAAAAAAGGTCCAAATAAGGCATGATTTTAACATTACCTAACATTCTAACAATCCTTCTTCTTACAAACCCATATTGCGCCACCCGGTTATTTTTTCGTAGAAGCTACATCATGAGCTGGTACAGCTTGCAGCCCCATTAACTTTGCCACTATGTTGGATGGTGCTCTGTAACTCATTGGCTCCTTTACGACGGTCGCAGATTCGTTGGAACCTGGCATGTCTCTCCTTATATTTCCTTGGAGGAAATCATCTTTTGACTCACAGCAGCAAGAAACTTTTCAAGTTCATTGTTTGCTATCCAATGATAATCTAGGGATGTCTTTAAGCTTCACGTTAGAATTGTAACCGCCTTTAGTTTCCCTGCTATCATATGATAATCGTGCAACATCCCTGTTTTTAGGAGTCACAGCAGGTGCACTGTGGTAGGAACTAGTTGACTGAAACGACTCGTTGAGAGAAGCAAGTCGTAGGCTATCAAGTTTGGACATGTTTGAAAGTATCGGGGAGTCAATATGCTTCTGATCATGTCTGTGCATTTCTATTGGTGCAGTTTTTATTGATGATGCACGAGTAGTGGGCAAAATCTCTTTGGCAATGTGCTTCTTGTGGATGTAATGACTCTTTTTTGATGGCGAGCTTGGTTGACATGGAGAACAATGAGACCATCTTTCCTGGTTTTCAGGTTCAGAAAATAGAGATTGTTCAGGTTTAGGGATCCACTCATACTCTGACAATGATATGACCGTGGAGCCAGTAGATGAAATGGAGAGTCTAGATGGTTCTGTGGGACTCACTTGCTTCTCTTTTATGTCATTCAGGTGATTTCCCTACATATACTAGCAAATTCAGTGTTACCATAGTTTTCTGAAGGGAGACAGTTTCATTGCAAGCCAACTTTGATTACAGTAGAAAGGATCTCACCTTAGATTTCTTGTTAAAAATTTTGACTGCTCCTTCCTGCTTGTTATCATCTGTTCATGTATGTGATACTTGGTGTAAGAAGATAACACTTAAATCGTTATGAAAAAAGGTGAACAAATTGCAAAGACCAAAGTTGCTGCAGTTGTTGCTCATTTATTGAAGATTGAAACTTAGACATGTCACTATAGCTATTATTAATACCCCCTCTGTTTTTATTTACTTACTACATTGAACCAAGATATGTGAGAGCTTTTTGGTCCATATGTAACAAGTAAAAAAATATGGAGGAATCCCTCATTCCCATAATCTTTGCTTTATAGACCTATTTTTACGAGTGTTTTTTGGGTGATGGCTAAGATGACTACTACGTAGATGTAGCAGTAATGCTTAGATATGAGTAATTAGTGACCATGAAACAAGTAATTTCTTTTAGATGGATTGCTTACATAGTTACAGTCGCGCATTATTCAATACATTTCTTAAGAACTTATAAGACCATGAAACAAGTAATACCTTTTAGAGGCATTGCCGCTTAAATAGTTGCAGTCATGCATTATTCAACAATAAGATATTTTATAAGAACTTATAAGACTAATAGTATGTATGAGTACTTAACTAAATACAAAGTTCTTAACTATTAATACAAGTTCTTATTAATACAGAGTTCTTAACTAATACTTCGTAACATAGAGTATTAATTATTAATACAAGAGTTCTTAACTAAATACAAAAGTCTTATTATTACAAGTTCTTATTTGCATATTACAGAGTACTAAATTATTAATGCAAGTTCTTAACTAATAACACGGAGTACTTACTAGAATTCCAATAAGCCCAAATCACCAATTTGTAATTTATTTACCAAAGCAATTACTCCGTAGTTTTATGTGTTTAAATGTTACTCCGTAATTATATTAGGTCACTCTTTCAAATAAAATTTCAATCACACTGCACGTTTTTCCCCTTTGTTGATGAGTTACCACGACATTATTTAGGTTTGTAAGTATTAATCTTTCTATAGTACTTCATTTATATTTTGCTAAGCAAAGTTTTTATGCTCAAATTATATGTCCACCGTTCCGATGCTAAATTTTGAATATTTTATTTTGTTTTATTTCATTATCGTTTGTTTTTCCATACTAATGTGAATTTGGGTACAAGTGAGATATCCTATGATACACCAACAATGGATGAGCCAATTAGCCTAATAATAAATCCCATTGGTTTTGTTAAGGATAAATCACAGGTATGTGGGACAATATTATGGTTGACACCGTAAATTCTAGTGATGGTAGTGGCTTCCTAGCAAACACTATGGATATTGATCATTATTACTTTGTCACTGGTGGAGTGAGCCATTAATTAAGTTATGTGATAGTAACTCTAATTAATGCACTTACACGATGGATTATAGTGGTGGCTACAGGGAACAAGTTGGTTTGGTCCACGAGTTTTTCCCATTTCACTTGATAGGGTTTTCTCATTTTGGACATCGTTATTATTATTTCTTGAGGAGTCTTGATCATCATAATTATGCTAAAATACATGGAGTATAGATTCTTGAAGGTTTCTTGATTAAAAGATTGGATCTTGAAGCATTTCTTGAAGTTTCTTGAAGAATCTTGAAAGTTGCGCCAAAAACAACGAAGCTTCTTGTGGCGGGTTTTTGACGAATTTTTGGCAATCTTGGGCAACAAGTTTAGCTCGTGATTTTAGTGTAAATTTTGATGATTATCTTTTTAATTAATTATTTAGTTAAGTTGTTAGGATATTTTCTTAATTAGATAAGTTGTTAGAGTTTGTTAAGCAAGATAAGGTCAAAATGCAGTGATGATGTGGCATTCTTATTTTTCGAGTCATCTTTGAGCCTTGTATGCTGAATTTGAGCTTGTTTTAGGCGTGAATTAGGAGTCTAAGGCTCTTAGAAAATTTTTAGGACTTAGTCTTAGGTTGTTATATAAATAGCTTGAGGATTCCTTGTAAAATACATAAGTTTTACACTTTGATTTCAATAACAATAGTTTTCCGAAAATTTGCGCATGTTTGTGATTAAATTTGTTCGAATTTTTCCTTCATAAATTTGTGAGTCAAGAGTGATAAACAAATTTAGATCCTACTTAATTAATTACAGGAGTGTATTAATTAATTAGTCTTCAATTAAATTTGTCCAAGAGTGAAGGTTTAATTGGCAAACACGTGAATTTTGAGTAATATTTGAGAGTATGACTTAATATCCACATCACATACTCACACCGTTCTTTTAAGTTTTTGCCACCTTTTTGTTCAAGACATCTTTTATATATCGGATAATTTTTTACTATACATGTAAAACCACCAAGCGGGGCCAAAGATTTTACTAACCAATGTCTTTTAATTTTTCATTTCTCTCTCCAATCTAATTTGTTTTTCGACTTACTATTCTTAAGAATGGATAGGCAGTATAAGAATATCTAAACTAGAATAATTGGAGAGCATATATAGTGCTTCTTAGGATTTTATCTTTTCTAAATTAATTGCGTACAGTTAAAATAATTCTTTAATAATTTAAAAATTGCTCATTTGATTTTAAAATGAAATAAAAATAGTTTCGAACCAAATAATCAATTTATATCAAAACATTGAAAAAAATCAATTAAAATAATATTAGCCCTTAATTTGATTAAAAAAAAACTACTCCCTCCGTTTTTTAGTTGCAACAAATTTTTTTGCACATTTTTGTAAGGATATACAGTGCATCGCGTATATATAGTAGGTTTTTTTTTTTTTTTTTTGAAGAATTTTCAAAGCGCCATTTAGGATTAGCTATTTTTGAAAAAAAAAATAATTATGTTTATTTATCCAATATAATGAAAAAAGATAATTTTTATATATACACCATATATAAATTTAACACAAAGCATGAAAATCTCTAATTATATATAAGTAAAAATTACATCATTAAAAAGTACATGTTGAGACGAATCAAACAAGATCTCATGTGAATATATTCAGATCAATGATGAATTTGGTCAAAATGTAGTAATTAAAAGTCATAGGGGTTACATCGTATAAAATTAGTGAATTTCTAGAAAAAAAAAATATAAAAGCTCGTGCATTGGGAGCGCCACGAGGACTTTATCTATTAAAACCAGTTATCTCCAAGATAATTATTTTCTTTTTGATTAAAATAAATTTTCAAGCTATATAAGTAAATTATGAGAATAAAGTTAAAGATAAAAATCTTAAATCTATCTACCATACTAGATAATAATTTGACTATGAAATAAATCTATTGAGTCATTGTTGGCCACAGATATATACTCCGTAAAAAGAGGTGATTATATAATTGTTTGTGATAAATAATTATATAGGGGATCAACGGGTAATTTAGTTCGGAGTACTAGTTTCTCGTTAGTTCTTTGGACGTTGATTTCCTTAGAATGGCAAGGTCATAATACGAACTTACAAAATACTTAACTAAATATTCCAATTTCAATTAGGCCGCAATCACTAATCCTAAATTAATTTATCAAAGCTATTATATTACTCCGTAGCATTTTGTGTTTGAATGTTAAATTTTTACACTGTAATTATATTAATGAGGCCCTTCTTTCAAATTTCAATCACACACATTGCACGTTTGTCCCATTTATTGATGAGTTATCACGACATAATTATTAATTAAGGTATGTAAGTACAAATTTTTTCTACTACCTCCGTTTTAAATTTGTTACAACAGTTGAGTATCATTTGTGAGATATAAATATTCAATTGTTGCAACTTAATTGAAACACAAGTAATATTTCATCTTCTATTTTGCTAAGCAAGGTTTTTGTTGTTCAAATTATATGTCCACTGTTTTGGTGCTAAAATTTTAATATTTGATTTTGTTATATTTTATTATCATTTGTTTCTACAAGTATATAAATCTGAATCATTATCGGATAGTGTAACGATTTTGCTCCTTATCTTATAATGTTTAAGTCAATCATATTGTTATCATTGAAAACATAATTATATTTTAGGAATAGGTGGGTAACATGTTTTTTTTTTTTTTTGCTAAATTATTACAATTATGAGGGTCCAGTTATCAAGGGTTAGTTAATTAGAACAATTGAAGAGCATATCAAGCACTGCATCGAATTTTATCTTTTCTAAACCAATCATGTTCAATTAAATTAATTCATTTAGAATTTAAAATTTTCGCATTCGATTTTTAAATCAAATAAAATATAGTTTCGAATGAAATAATCAACTTTATATTCATCAAGAACATTGAAAATCAATTAAAATAATGTTAACCTTTACTTAGATAAAACAAAAAACTACTTCCTCTATTGCCTTTTACTTTCTACGTTAGGGTTTTCGACACTATTCATTATACGACTTTGACACACTTTGGATTTTTATACATAAATAAATTTAGTAACATCATTTAGAGATTCATTTGGCAAAGCACTTTTGTTTAATAAAATAAAAGCATACTACTTGGAGCATTCTTCAATAATCATTATAAAACAAATTTATTTCATATGCTTGAATATTTGTATGACTATATTTGAATAAGTTATAACAAATAATTCTCTAAATCAACATGTAAGCACAAATTCATCTCATATTTCTCAAAATTAACTTAATTAAAGAATGTTTGAGATAGAAGCACTTACATTACAAAAGAAGAAGCACTTAAAGGAAAGAGCAGAGTAGCGCAAGACAATGTACTACGATAACACCTCAGCGTCACAAACCCAAATACGTTGTCTCAGTAGCGCGATTAACTCTACCACGCTACAACATGTAGCGCGACTAATTTTGCTGCGCTATCACTCAAGCCCAGCAATGAAACCACGCCAATGTCCCTACACAACACTACCATGTATTATCAATTGAACATCAACTTTTATAATTTGAGCAACATTTCAAAAACAACAAATGAAGAAACGCTCACTTGGGAGCGTGATAGCAACAACCACGCTGAAGGTCTTAGCGCCTTTTCTACTGTTGCGTTGACGCATCAGCGTAGTTGGCTTTGTGACGCTGCAAGACTAGCGTTCTTGACTGTGCTTTGCTGTATTTTCAAATGCTTTGAGTTCGTTTTTGATGTTAATCCATTTTCTCACTCCTTTATCCAAAATACTCAAAAGAAAAAAAAACATTGAGTTAAGGTTTGTGATTTTATGACAACATCATTAACTTTTGTCAATAATTCTAGTAAATAAACGAATTTACTCTAAATAGTAATAAACGAATGAATTTATTACCTTTTTTCAATAATTTTGGTAAATAAGCAAATTTACCTAGAGTGGTAATAAATGAGCAAATTACATTTTTCAATAATTTCGGTAAATAAGCGAATTTACTCAAAATAATAATAAATGGGCGAATTTATTACATTTTTCAATAATTTCGGTAAATAAGCGAATTTACTCAAAAAGGTAATAAATGAGCGAATTTATTACACATTTTCAATAATTTCGGTAAATAAGCGAATTTACTCTAAATAGTAATAATGAGCAAATTGATTTCAACAAATTCAATAAATAAGCGAATTTACTCAAAAAGTAATAAATGAGCGAATTCATTACCTTTTCTTCAAATACTCTTTAGTAAATAAATGAGTTTGCTAAAATATTAACAAATAAGCGAATTTNGTTTGCTAAAATATTAATAAATAGCGAATTTATTACCTTTTCTTCAAATATTCATAGTAAATAAACGAATTTAGTAAAAATAGTAATAAATAAGCGAATTTATTACATTTTCTTCAAATATTCTTAGTAAATAAGCGATATTACTAAAAATAGTAACAAATAAGTGAATTTATTACATTTTCTTCAAACACTTTTTTAGTAAATAAGCAAATTTATTACCTTTTCTTCAAATATTTTTAGTAAATAAGCGAATTTACTAAAATAGTAATAAATAGACGAATTTATTATCGTTTCTTCATACACTTATTTAGTAAATAAGAGAATTTACTAAAATAGTAATAAATAAGCGAATTTATTACCTTTTCTTCAAACACCTTTTTGGTAAATAAGCGAATTTACTAAAATAGTAATAAATAAACGAATTTTTTACCTTTTCTTCAAACACGTCTTTGGTAAATAAGTGAATTTACTAAAATTGTAATAAATAAGCGAATTTATTACCCTTTTATGTTCAGATATTTTAGTAAATAAGCGAATTTACTAGATAATAATAAATAGACTAATTGATTACTTTTGCTTAAAATTGAATTTAAAACGTTTTAATAAATAAACGAATTTATTAAAACTTATTTTCTATATGTCGATTTCAAAGTAAGAAAATCGATTAATTAGAAAGTAACTATTCCAATTTTCGAAAACAATTTTTTTTTTTAAAGTTCTGGAAGCCATTGCTTTCTAAACTCTTGACACACCCATTGGTTAATAAGGAGCCCTCGGTTCCGAATATGGAAGTCTCGAAAAACGATTCGAGCATACTTTGATTTTTGTCTTATTCAGACTCAATCAAAGTGGGGGCTAACTGTAGACACCTAATTTAGTCCTCGGTCCCGTGGTAAGACTCCATGATGAACAATAAAACCCACTTCTCTAGATTATTGGACAATTGATGTTATTGGACTTAATTTTACTATTTTTCTTAAATTACAAAATAATTTAAAAAAAAAACCCATTTATATTATTGGATTTTAATATAAGCCCAATATTTGATTTTTTTTTATATAAAAAAAAGAAAGAAAAAACGAGTTTTAGCTTAGCGCGACTCAACAAGTCGCGCTGACGCAACAGCGTGACAAGAAAACTAGCGCTAGCTGCGCAGCGTGACAGCTTGTGTCACGCTGGCTGGTCAGCGTTACTAAACTTGTAATGCTACCCGGCCAACGTGATAAAACCTGTCGCGCTACACATTTTCTTAGAAATACCCTTTTTTTTCTCCTCTAAAATGGATCCTCTTGACTCTCTTGATTTTTCTACCCATTCTCACACTTCCAAAACCGACATTCTCTCATTCTCCTAAACCTACTTTCTCTCTTTTTTTTTCTCCTTTTCTCTCTACACTTAAACTTTTCTCCATCAAATCAATTTTTTATTTCATTTCTAATAAAGTGGGTTAATTTCTTATTATTACGAATTAAATTCGAAACTTTGTCCAAATTAATACTCGAAGAAACAATAATCATGCGAGAAGTGTAAGTTTTCTGAGAGTCTTAAATTAAACTTTATGTATTGATTGTTGTATTTATTTATTCGTATATTTATTTNTGTTGTATTTATTTATTTGTATTTTTAAGTCAATTTTTCACAATGTTTTTGTTAAAGGACTTAAGTTGAATTAATTTGTCATATTAAATCAAGATAATTGTTTTGGACAAATTGTACCATGTTAGGAACCTTGAATGAATCTTAACGATGATTTGACTAAATTATTTNAAACCTTGAATTAATCTTAACGATGATTTGTGAACAGGCTATCGCACACCTATCAAAAGTAAACCAAACAGCACTAACTAATGTAGCTAGGGAAGTAAGGATCGAATCCTCAGGGCCCAGTTAAACTCTATTAGTTCTAAAAAGCTTAAACTGTAAAAAGGGCCTTGGTCGAGAAGTACTGACTAACTAACTAACTATTGACTAATTACTAACTAATTACTGGAAATGACGAAGAATTAAACCAATAAATTAAGCCTAGGGTCATTCGGGTCACCAAGAACAACTAATGGATTCACTAACAAAGATCGTTCAATCTCACAATTATCATCAAGTTAGGGCTCACTAATTCTCTCGAACTTAGACTCCCTCGAAACTCATCTAGCGGCTCTCGCTCATGCCTAGACTAATTCCGCCTATTATTCAGTGGTCTTATTGTGGTATTTTTACCTCTCGGCATCAAATTCAACAATTACCAGAATTACAACTAAATCTGCGCACAATTCAATTGTAAACAAAGAAACCAATAATAGGAAATTGACTACTAATTATGGAATTGAAACAA
>PYUH01000981.1:9641-39906 GCA_016808085.1 Suaeda aralocaspica
TTCATTTGGGCTACATGGCTTTGGATTAGCTCATGGTCATTGTTGCATAACACTCATACTTGAATAAGGCCACACGCCACTAGGCGTTCACTTGGCGTTCAAGGCTAGCTAGGCGTTCACTTGGCGTTCAAGTCTAGCTAGGCGTTCACTTGGCGTTCAACACTTGGAAAGGAAGGTTTATAAGTTGGCATTCAGCATTGACAAAGCATAAGTTGGCGTTCAACAGTGGCAAGTGTAAGATGGCATTTAAACACTTGGCGAGTATAAGTTAGCGTTCAAAATGGCGAGTACTTTGCTATTTTTCCAAGTTCTTGGGTAACAAGTTATCTTGTAATTTATAGTTTAAAATCTGATAATTATCTTGTTAAATAGTTATTTAAATAAGTTGTTAGGATATTTTCTTGATTAGTTAGTTTGATAGAGTTGTTAGGCAAGATAAGATCAACTTACAATAATGAGGTGGCATACTTATCAAGTTGTATGTTTATCTTGTGAAGGCCGAATTTACTAGGATTAGTGTGTCTTTAGGAGTTGTTTTATTTCCTAGATAGTTTAGGGAGTTTATCCAAGATTGTTTAGGAGTCCTAAGGTATTTGTACTATAAATACCCATGTTTTATTCAATAAAATTCAGATTTCGATTATTGTTCATACTAGTTATGCGTTATTTTGTGTGAGATTTTCACCCAAAATTTACAAAGGATTTTCAAGTGTTTTGAGAGTTAGAAGCTTCAAAATATTCACCACAGTTTTAGTATTTGTGATCGATTATTCTCACAAAGATTAAAACACCCTTAGAACTAGATTGTTGAGTGTTCCAATCTAACCTAAGTTTGTGAGTTTCGTTGATTGTGAGTGTTCCAATTCACGAAGTTCCTTAAATCAATCTATCTTAAGTTTAAGCCCTTAGTTTGAACGTAAGATATAGATCAAGTGGAGTGCGTTTTTGTTGGTTAGGAGATTTTTCTAGTTTGTTTAGAGTTTGTTAGAGGTTGTTAGATGTTTGTTAGGATTTACTTTTTGGTTGTGCTATAAAAACGCCAACTACATTGTAACAAGTCAGTTTTCAATAGAGTTTTTCAAGTTTAAGTTCAAGTTTTATACTTGTTATTTGCTTTCACAAAAACGTGTGTTTTAGTGAGGGAATTCGTGGGATTCACGAGCACCATTGTTTAACTAATTCAAGAGCAAATCTTCCATTAATTACACACCAACAATTGTGTGAAGTTGAGTGCTAATCTCCTCTAAATTCAATATAAAACCGAAAGTACTTGCTTAAGCAAAACGAAAAAATATTTTCATTAGCATCTATTTTTAGGTAAGGAGCTATTATAATCTCCAAATATAGATCAGTTTCTTTTCTTTTCCCCCTTAGCTTTGAAATATTGGCTTCGCGTCTGTGTATGTCATGAAATGGTAATAGGTTAAATTATGATTGATTTAAGTAGCTTTAACTTATAAGCTTGTTCCCTTTAAAAAAATTAGAAATAATAATAATAATAATAATAATAATAATAATAATAATAATAATAATAATAATAATAATAATAATAATAATAATAATAATAATAATAATAATAACAATAATAATAATAATAATAATAATTGTGGAGTTCCTAGCTTATGTTTTGAATGATGACAAACTACATTGAACTATTATATTGTATGCAAGTTTCTGTTAGCATGTGCAGGTGCTAAAGAAACAAGCTCAATGGATGACAAGATGAAGCTCATGAAGTCAAGTCTTGAAGTTTGCACGAAGACCGAGCTCATAGAGTCATACTCTTAAGCCTTAATTACAATGTAAGTGGTATGAAGGTTTATAGATGCACTATAAAGGTTGAGATTATAGAGATGAACTAATTATGGATGACAAGGAACTTAAGTTACTTGTCATACATAACTATAAGTAAACTTGGCTGACTGGAACAATCTGGGAACAGTGTCGAACCAGTCCTCTTGAGTTTACTTCATACATCCGTATTTTAGGAAAGTTTCATTCCGCACAAAATTGTTTTCAAAAATTATACGGATGCTTGGATTGTTATGCAAGGTAAATATTCTTAAGTATGGCAAGTATGTTACATAATATTGTATTGATTTTATTTGATTTCAAATAAAATCAGTGAGAATATTTTCGCGGAATTATTTCCATAATTTTAAGGAAAATATTCTCTCACAATATTACATAACATACTAGCCAAAAGGCTTATTTAAGGATATCTTACAGCATACAACCAAAATACTTATGCACAAACAAAAATTGAAGAACACGAATTGCAAAAGTTCTCTTTAAGTCTTAACCAAGCATAAAACTCATTACCACATTAAGGTCTTAGTATTCTCTCTTTTGTAAGCGTTTAGGCTAATTGTTATTGAGAGACAAAGTTTTGTAATTTGAGCATTCTGTGAGTTCAGTTTGCTGGGGAAGTTGATTTGGGATCATCTTCATTAGAACCTTCATAGTTGAAGTTAAGTCGAACTTCCATAGGTGGAAGTTCGGGAATCATATTGTGCATAGGTGCATAATTGATTGAGTGTAATTCTTTTGTTGTTCTGAGTTGATTAATACAAGAGTGAGTGAGTGGAGGACGTAGACTTATTAGAAGTCGAACCTCGTTGAATCTTGGTGTTGTTTATTTTATTGCATTATTGTTTCCGCTGCTCGAGAACTGGTTCTAAACTGTTCTTATAATTAATCGAAAAATTTACAACAACCTTACAACTCTCAATTCACCCCCCCCCCTCTTGAGTGTCACTTGCACTCTCAACTGCTATCAGAGCCTAACTTCTTGAAAGGGTAACACCTAGAAAAGGAAGAAATATTAATACTCAAGAGATGATAAATGGAAATTCCGGTTCAAGGCTCCCCAAATTTAATGGAACAAACTATCCCTGGTGGAAGAATTGCATGCAAAACTTTATCATTGGTACCGACTATGAGTGTTGTATGATAATAAAAAATGGACCAAAGAAGGTGGCTAACAACACTGATAGAATAGAATAGAAGGGGAGTGAATACACTAGCACAAATCTTAAGACACTCGAGAAGAACATCAAGGCTATGTCGCTTCTTCAACAAGGTATTGCTGATAATGAGGTAAGCCGTATTTTAGCATGTTCTACTGCTAATGAAATATGGGAAACTCTAGAGTTATTTATGATGTGGATTTTCGTATGAACAAAAACTCACAAGGGAATAGACTAAAATTTCGAATCTATAAAGACCCAGTCACCAAGATTCTTAATTTTAGGTTGATCAATTAGTCCTTTGATTAAAGCCTAAGCACCCTCAAAAGCTACTAATTAAATCACAAGAGTATAAAGAAATTAATCACCAACTCTTAATTTTTTCGGAATTTTGTTTTCAAGTAAACAAACAAACTTTTTTTTTTATTCAACTCCAAGCTTAATTAATTACATCCTAATGTTGAGATTATTTATAGGTATAATCAACAACAAAATCCTAATAGAAATAGACTAAAAATCACGCCTAAGACTAGGAAATAGTAAGAAATTCGTCCCCCCTACAACACACACAACAAGATAAGTATGTCACCTCATCATGCAACTTGCACTTGATTTATCTTGTCTAACAAACTCTAACTAACTAATAAGTGAAGAAAACATCCTAACAACTTATGTAAATAGCTAATTAACAAGATAATCATCAGATTTTAAGCTAAAAATTACAAGAATACTTGCTGCCCAAGTACTTGGAAAAAACGCCCAAAAACACGCTTCAAGAAACCGTTCCTTTTGTGCGCAATTTTCAAGATTCTTTCAACAACTTCAAGAAATGCTTCAAGATCCAATCTTTTAATCAAGAAACCTTCAAGAATCTGTCCTCCATGTATTTTAGCATAATTATGATGATCAACACTCACCAAGAATTAAAAGACTCAATGCCAAAAAATGAGAAAAACCCTGTGGGAAAAAAACTCGTAGGCAAAAACCATCTTGTTCCCCAAATCCACCATTCTTGCCTTGATTTACGTGCCATATTATTAACATGTGACCATGCACACGCAAATCCCTACCCTTGATGCACCCATATAGCTTATATCACTGTATGCAATTATTTCACCTATGGTTGCATCCTTACCATTGCCACTATTGATGTTACCATTGATATCACTATTGCCATATTGATAATATCACCATTGATGATGCGGCACGCCAACTCATACCATGTGTCGGCATAATATTGGGCCACATGTCCACTAAAAGTCCAGGTGGCACTGCCACTTGACAATGACTGGACCACCAAGGTGGGCTCCACACTGCCACGTGTCGTTGTAAGATTGGGCCACGTGTCCACAACAAATACTTAAAAGAAGAGAAACCTCTGCCACGTGTCGCAATCCTATTCGAGGCTACAAGGTAGGGAAAAAGGAGGAATTTGGGCCTTGAGGCTTGAATGTAAAAGCCCATGAGGCTTGATCAAGTATCAACCAATTAGACGATGACAAATGTCATCGTCCTATTTGTTGGCTTCCAAACCTAAGGCTATAAATACCCCTCAAAATCATCATTTTGGGGGCATTCAACATTCAGACATTCAATCAAATCTTCATTCATCCTTACATCACACTAAGAGAATTTCTCTCACTAGTTTCCCTCTCTAGGTTACCAAATTGCTAATTATTGTTTATTTGCCTTAATCCTCATACAAATACTTACTTAAGCATCGGAGGGGGAAAAAATTCTACGAGGATTTTATTCCCTTGTTTTGCAGGAATCGAGGTCCGAGCCATCAGGAAGTGAACAAGCCAACACCTGTCCATCTGACGTGTAGTCCTCTAGTTCCCTCTCCACGTATTCAGTTGAAGAGACCCTACCAGGAACTCTTTCTACATCATTTGGCGCCGTCTGAGGGGAGGGCACCTGAGGATGACTGGTGGTTCACATCCAACCGAGGATGAGACTCGGTACCTTGATCAATCCGGGAACTATGAAACCGGACAAGGAACTGGCTCTCCTAAGGGGAAAGCAACAGAGGATCAACCCGTGACTATGGGTCAACTCAAGAGTATCTTGGAAGGTCTCAAAGAGTCCTTTACGGATGCTCTACGGGAGCATTCCTCCAAGAGAACTCATGAGGAGGGTGATCCTCGCCAGAGAAAGCTTAAAGGGAAGTCGTGTCAAGAAGATCAAGGTGAAGGAAAACTAACTTTCCAAGAGAAAGTTGAAAAAATCAAGAAGGAAAGAACTCCATTGAAAGCTCACTGGGGTGCACTCAGAAAGTATCCTGTCACTCCTAAGTATAAGCCAAAACGGGAGGTGGCCAAAGGACAAACTGAAGTAAGCAGGACAAGATCTGATGCTAGAGAATTCATTGAATTCAAAAAGTCATTAGCTCATGATGCTAGAGAGTATCTTGAGGCTAAGAGAACTTCGAGTAAGGATGCTAGAGAAGTTATCAATGAAAGGAGGGCATCTAGCAGAGATGCAAGAGAATATTTGAACTCCAAACGAGCCCAGCGTGAACAGAGTCGCTCTGACTCGTCGGGTTCAACAGCAACCAAAGAGATGTCTGATTCACATCCATTCACTCTTGAATCAGATAAGCATGATGATGAAGAGAATCTGAGATACAAGATTGAGAAGAAGAAAGCTGAGAAAGCAGATCAAGCTAGAAGAGAGCAAATGATCCAATACTGGGAAAACAGGGTGAGACCTGAGGAGCTTTATATGTCCAAGCAAGTACCTAATGATCCTACGGGGATCATCGGGGATAAAGCGGGTTCTATGTCTATGAATTGGACAACCCCATTTGCTGCATCAATCATGATGGCTCCTCGCCCAGTTAAGTTTAAGATGCCTAATGTAGAGGCTTTTGATGGAACAACTGATCCAGAAGAACATTTGGCAACATACAAACACTTGATGTATTTTCAAGGTTTGGATGACGCAACTTGGTGCCGCTATTTCCCAGCAACACTTAAGGGAATAGCTCAGAAGTGGTTTAATAGTTTACCTAACCAATCCATCAACAGTTTCCATGAGTTGAGTACAACCTTTGTACATCATTTCATGGCTAACAAACGTGAGAAGAAGACGAGTATGCACTTAGCTAAGATTGTGCAAGGTGAGAAGGAATCATTAAGAAGTTACGTCCAAAGGTTCAATCTTGAATCATTGCAGATACCTAACCTCTCTGAAGGAGTTGCCTTTGATAGCTTCTTCAGAGGGCTGCGTGATGGAACCTTTAAGTTTGATGTGGTCAGAAGGAATTGTAAAACCTTGAAGGGGATTCTGGAGGAGGCTGAATGCTTTATCCATGCTCAGGAGCTATGCGCTTCCACCCGCAAGGACAAGAAGAATGATCACGGCTCAAAAAACAAAGATCAGAAGAGACATGCTACTTGGATGGCTGGCTCATCAAACAAGTCAAATGATCAAAACAAGAAGAGAAAGGCGAATAATGCGCCGAGAGTTGAATTCACTAAGGATCTCCATGCAGTCTTTAAGGAGATCCGAGGGAAAATTGACATTGATGATCCACCTCCATTGAGAAGTGCAAAAGAAGATCGAGATTCAAGTAAATACTGCTACTTTCACAAGGATGTGGGGCATCATACCAATGATTGCTTCAATCTTCGGAGAACCCTTGAAGCTCTTGCTGCTAAAGGGAAGATTAGTCAACATTTAATCAAGTCCTCTGACAAGAGTGCCAAGCAGAAGTCAGACTCTAAAAATGAGATGACAAAGGAGGGCTATGAGACAGAAGATGTTGTCTATGTAATTTCTGGGGGCTTTGCTGCTGGAGGTCCTACTATGAAGGGAAGTAAAGAATATGTGCGACGCCTAGTTCGGGAATCGTCACCTGAAACTGGGGAAGATGCTAAAATTAAATTTCCGGAAGTACTGATCAGTGACAGGGATCGGGGCAAAGTCCGAACACCTCATGATGACCCCCTGGTAATAGAGATGAAAGTGGCAAACATGAAGGTAAAGAGAATACTTGTTGACACCGGAAGTTCATCAGATATAATCAGTTACAGTTGTTTGAGGAAGTTGAAGTATGATTCATCAAAGTTAGAACCCATCCACCATCCCATCATTGGGTTTGGAGGAGGAATTATCAATCCCTTGGGAACTGTCACCTTGTCGGTTCGAATGGGAGATAAAGATTGTGCTAGAAACATGTTCGTCAAGTTCCTTGTGGTGAAGGAGCTACAAGCGTATAATGTGATCCTTGGAAGACCAACTTTGAATGCTGTTAGGGCAGTAATTGTTACTCATCTCATGCTCATGAAGTATGAGTGTAACAATGGAACTGTGGGAACCATCCATGGAGATCAGCAGTTGGCAAGAGAATGTTATGTTACCACATTAAAAGCGGAAGCATGGTCAAGTGAAAGTGGCGAACCAAGCAAGAAAAGGAAAGTAGAAGAAGCTCCCAAGAACCAAGTTATGGCTGTTCATAGTTTGAATCAAGCCCCAAGACCTCAACCTGGAGGTGAGCACGAAGATTTTGTGTTGGATGAGATGAAGCCTGATAGAACAGTCAAGATTGGACAAGCACCTGACGAACATGTTGGGGCAGAGATAAGAGCTTTACTTAGACAATACAAAGATGTTTTTGCATTTGAAGTTGAAGAAATGCCAGGGATTGATCCGGAAGTGGCTGTTCACAAGCTTAATGTTAAGCCTGAATTGAAGCCTGTCAGGCAAAAGAAAAGAAATCTTGGAGAAGTTCGTAACAAAGCTGCAGATGAAGAGGTAAAAAAGCTATTGGAAGCAGGATTCATTCGTCCATGCCAGTATCCTGATTGGGTGGCAAATGTTGTATTGGTGCCAAAACCTAATGGAACAATGAGAATGTGCGTAGATTACACAGACTTAAACAAGGCGTGCCCTAAGGATAGCTTTCCTTTGCCCAAGATTGATCGGTTGGTTGATTCTACGGCAGGACATGCCTTGTTGAGTTTTATGGACGCCTATTCCGGCTTTCATCAAATTCCTCTATGGGAGGAAGATCAAGAAAAAACAGCGTTTGTTACGGAAACAGGCCTGTACTGTTATACAAGAATGCCCTTTGGTTTGAAGAATGCTCCAGCTACCTTCCAGAGACTAGTTAATGAAGTATTCAAGCAACAATTAGGAAGGAATATGGAAGCATACATTGATGATATGATTGTCAAAAGTAAGGAAGCCAAGGATCATGTAGCCGATTTAAAGGAAACTTTTGAAACTTTGAGGAAGTATAAGATGAGGTTGAATCCTAAGAAGTGTGTTTTTGGTGTCACCTCGGGCAAGTTCCTGGGGTTTCTTGTCGATGAAAGGGGGATTGAAGTCAATCCAGACAAGGTCAAGGCCGTGTTGGATATGACTTCTCCCCGAAGTGTTAAAGAAGTGCAAAAGTTAACTGGGTGCTTAGCAGCCTTGGGAAGGTTCCTGTCAAGGGCAGGAGATAAGTGCCACTTCTTCTTTGATACGATCAAGAAGAAAGCCAACAAATTTGAATGGACTCAATCAGCTGAGGAAGCCTTTATTAAATTAAAGGATCATCTCCATTCTCTTCCCAAGTTGGTAAGTCCCCAGGAAAAAGAAATTTTGTATATGTACCTTGCTATATCAGAATATGCACTCTCAGCTGTTCTGTTGGCTGAGAGAGACGGAGCTCAACATCCGGTTTATTTTGTTAGCCATATTCTCCAGAAAGCCGAACTAAGATATGCTACGATTGAGAAGTTTGGATTAGCCTTGTTTTTAGCAAGCAGAAAACTGAGGCCCTACTTCTTGTCCCACCAAATCATTGTTTACACGGATCAACCACTTAAGTCATGCCTAACTAAAGAATCTTCTGGTAGGATGCTTAAGTGGGCTATCGAGTTGGGTTCATTTGAGATTTTGTATGAGCCTAGGAAAGCGATTAAGGGACAAGCGTTTGCCGACTTCATTGTTGAAATGACCAGGCCTCAGATTGAGAAGCCAAGTATTGACTACTGGACACTACATGTTGATGGATCATCTACCCAAAATGGGTGTGGAGCGGGAATCATATGCAAATCTCCTGAGGGAGATTTGTACGAATATGCAATGAGGTTCAAATTTCAAACTTCGAACAATGAAGCTGAATATGAGGCCTTAATTGCAGGAATTAAGATGTGTAAAGCTGCTGGTGCTAGGAAGATAGAGGCTATGTCTGATTCACAACTGATTGTGAGTCAATACTTGGGAGACTACGAAGCCCGCGATGAGGGCATGAGCAAGTATTTGCAAATGTTGCAAGAAGAAGTTAAAGATCTCGAAAGTTTTGAGTTAATGCAAGTTCCCCGATCTGAGAACAATCAGGCTGACGCCCTGTCCAAGTTAGCTAGTTCTGCTATAGGAGACTCACCCCGAACTGTTTTTTGGGAAGTTAAGGAAAAGAAGAGTATTGACAAGGAAAGAGATGTAAACTTCATTAGCAGGGGAAGTAGCTGGATGGATGAAATTATCGCTTACAAAACAAATGGAACCCTGCCAGCTGATGCACGACAAGCTAAGTATGTCAAGGCAAGAGATGCGTGGTTTGTACTATGGCAAGGGCAATTATACAAGAAATCATTCACTCATCCACTATTGAAGTGCATCACCCCCGATCAAGGTAAAGAGGTTTTGGAAGACATTCATGAGGGGTTTTGTGGGTCTCATATAGGGGGACGAGCCTTGGCTGAAAAGGCACTTCGCACAGGGTATTACTGGCCGTCACTGAGGCAAGATGCTATGAATTACGTCAAGAAGTGTAAGAAATGTCAGTTGTATGGAAATTTGCACCACCAACCAGCTAATGTTTCAAGTCCAATTATCAGTCCACTTCCTTTTGCTAAGTGGGGCATGGACATCCTTGGTCCATACCCTCAGGCCTCGGGGCAAAGAAAGTATGTGTTGGTAGCTGTGGACTACTTCACAAAATGGGTGGAGGCAGAGCCGATGAAGAATATCAAACACTCGGATGTACAGTGGTTTATATGGAAGAACCTCATCACACGATTTGGAATTCCGCAATCTATTGTGTTTGATAATGGTCCGCAGTTTGAGACACCGCAATTGAGAAAATGGTTAGAAGATCAGGGTATCTCTGCTAACTTTGCTTCCGTAGGCTATCCTCAGGCCAATGGACAAGTTGAAGCTTTCAATAAGATTATTGGTGATGGACTGAGGAAGAAGCTTGAGAAGGCTAAAGGATTATGGGTCGATGAATTATACAATGTCTTATGGTCGATAAGGACCACCGTCCAGAACTCAACCGGAGAAACCCCCTTCATGTTGGTGTACGGAGCTGAAGCTGTTCTTCCCATAGAAATGTGTGAACCTACTCTCAGAGTGATGTTGTATAATGAGGATGCGAGTTGGGAATTGATGAAAGCTGCTCTTGATACCCTACCCGAAGTGAGAGGTAATGCCTTGCTTAGACAGCAATTGTACAAGCTTCGGATGGCTAGAGAACATAATAAAAGAGTTAACAATAGGCCCATGAAGCTTGGAGATCTAGTTTTGAGGAAAATGGAAGCCATAGGAAGGGCAAATGAGCAAGGCAAGTTGACTCCAAATTGGGAAGGTCCCTACGAGATTGTGGAAATTGTGCGAGATGGTACTTATCGACTTAAGAGTTTGGATGGTTATGAACTGCCACGAACTTGGAATGCTAATAATTTAAAGAGGTATTACATGTAATCCTGATTTACGGAATCAGATGAATAGGCTACGGCCATATAAATAAGGTCCAAGTTGATCTTTTTTATAGAAATTGGAGTTTACATTTGTATTAAAATTGGCTACGGGCCATAATTAATGAAAACTCTGTTTCTGTATATGTGATAATTTAATTTATTACATTTTATTTTGCTTATTAAGCAAGGCTAGGGCAAGACCCTAGAGCCCTGGCGAATCTTATGAATTCCCATTAGGGCAAGACTAGGGCAAGATCCCAAAGTCAAACTTTGTTACTTAAGCAAAAAGAGACTTAAGACAAAGGAAGTAGGACTAAGGGTCTTACAATTAGACCAAGTGTCTTAAAAGTGGGACTAAGGGTCTTACAATTAGACCAAGTGTCTTAAAAGTGGGACTAAGGGTCTTACAATTAGACCAAGTGTCTTAAAAGTGGGACTAAGGGTCTTACAATTAGACCAAGTGTCTTAAAAGTGGGACTAAGGGTCTTACAATTAGACCAAGTGTCTTAAAAGTGGGACTAAGGGTCTTACAATTAGACCAAGTGTCTTAAAAGTGGGACTAAGGGTCTTACAATTAGACCAAGTGTCTTAAAAGTGGGACTAAGGGTCTTACAATTAGACCAAGTGTCTTAAAAGTGGGACTAAGGGTCTTACAATTAGACCAAGTGTCTTAAAAGTGGGACTAAGGGTCTTACAATTAGACCAAGTGTCTTAAAAGTGGGACTAAGGGTCTTACAATTAGACCAAGTGTCTTAAAAGTGGGACTAAGGGTCTTACAATTAGACCAAGTGTCTTAAAAGTGGGACTAAGGGTCTTACAATTAGACCAAGTGTCTTAAAAGTGGGACTAAGGGTCTTACAATTAGACCAAGTGTCTTAAAAGTAGGACTAAGGGTCTTACAATTAGACCAAGTGTCTAAAAAATGTGACTAAGAGTCCCTGAAAATGCTAAGGGCATTAAGATTAAAAAGCTATAATATTTGCTTCGATTCCTTAAGTTTAAGGGCAATCAATACTAGGACTTCTAGTAAACTTAGGGATCTCAGCAAAAGGCTGATCCGGGTAAACTTGAAGCTTAATTTGGGGCAAAGAGAACCCTAAAAGCCTATCAGAAATGGAAAAAGGAGATAAAATTTCAAAGTTACATTTAAAATACTTCTTATGAGGAAGTATTCTCCATAGGGAACAATAAGAGTTTCCATTGGTGGGTTAGTTATGAACTTCCTAAGGGAAATCATAATTAAAGTTCCTAAGATCCCATGGGGAACCTTGAGAAGGTGAACTAAGAGTTCATATTTTTTAAACCTGTGATGCAGAATTTTTTAAACCTGTGATGCAGGATCCCATGGGGAACCTTGAGAAGGTGAACCAAGAGTGATCAAGGAATAAGCAAGAAATCAAGCAAAGAGTGCATTGAAAGAAATTTAAATCAAATATTACAAGAAACACTTTAAAAGTGTTCCTACTGAAGTCACTGTTCAAAATATGCTAAACTAAAATTGTTCAAAGAAGATTAAACACAATCATTAAATTTTTTGAAGAGCATCAGCCTTGATGTTTGTCATTATGAACTTCTGAAGCCTCTTTGCTCTTCTCTTCTTCTTCTGGCTTCTCCTTTTCAAAACTCTCCTCTTCATCTTCACTCCCTTCCTGAGCTTCTTCTTCCTCTGAATAATCAAAAGAAGGAGGCGGAGTTGCTTCAGCTTGTTTTTTGATATGAACCATGTTGACATAGTTCAATCTTCTTTCAAAGGAGTCAAAGGCTAGATATTCCTCTAACCCCATTCCCCAAGCTTCCAAGCACATCTCTCTAAGGAAGGCTTGACCCTCCATGTACTTCTCAACAGCAGTGGTTGAGATCTTTTGTTCAGCCTCCTCCTTTTGATTTTTCAGCTTCTCCTTCTCCTCCTCAGCTTCCTTGAGCTTCCTCTTCAGCTCATCCACTTCCTCTCTGAGTTTACTGGCCTCTTCCTTGGCATCCTTGGCGTCTTTTTCAACGCGGCCTTGGTTAGCAATGACAGCGGCAGCCTTCTCCACAGTCTCTTTGTCAGCATGGATCTGGTTAGCCAGTTCCATGCTCCTCTCCAAGACTACTTGATAGTCTTCTTTGGTTTTGTGGAGATCTCTGGAGAGAGCATTCATGGCATGCTGCCACTTGGCTTCAATCTTGTTTGTTTGTGCCACTACATAGGTAGCAGCTTTGTCATAGAACTCCATGCATTTTTTGTTTTCAGCCTTCATGGAGCCATAGAGTTTGGCCAAGTGTTCCAGGCGGAACATAGACTGCAAGAGAAGGGAAACAAAGAGTTAGTCGATAAAGTAATAATATAATGGGAAGAGAGTAAAAAAGAAAACAGTTGTTGGAAACATACCTCAGAGAGGTTATTGAAGATGGGAAGAAGATGGCCTCTGACGGATCCCTTGAGTGACTCTTTGTACTCAAGTTCTCCACAGCTTAACATCTCCCTAATCAAACCCCTTTTGTAGTTGGAGTCAAATTTTTTGCTGGTTGAGGGGAGATCCTCTTCGTCGTCAAGGAAGTTGGGGGATTCAGCCTCATCTGTTATGGGAACCGGTAAAACTATGGCATTAGGGTTCCTGGGAGAGTTAATGGTATCTGAAGATGAGCGTATAGTTTGACAGAATCTATGACTAAACTTACCCCCAGAAGCTCTAGCCTGTGCCTTAACACTTTCGGGGATGTTTCTCTCAACATATTTTGAGAGACCAATAACAGGGTCCTCATCAGGAGGAGAAGAAGGAGGTTCAGAAGCGCCAGCTGATTGGGAAGCGGGCATTGTATTGAGGGGAGTGGCAGAAATGCTTTCCTTCTGGAGAATGGTTAAGGCAGTCAAAGGATCAACTAACCCATTGTCACTCTCCAAGGGGTTATCTTGCTCAGCTGGAGGAGTTCTGTTCCTCACCCCTATCACAAAATCACTCTCCCCAATCACAAAGGCACTCTTCCCAGAAAGGGAGGAAGTGTGAGGACTTGACTCAGTGATCTCAATTGGAGTAGCGGCAGATTTGGAGGAAGCACCCTTTCTTTTGCTCCTTTTTGAGCTTGTACCCTGTGCTTCTGGTACTTCCTCCTTCTTCCTCTTATGGGAAGGCTTTGTCTTCCTCCCAGAAGGCTTGCTTGTCTCCTGAAAAACGACACTGTTAGAAGAGTATAAAGAATATTCAACAGATCCTACTAAGATGAACAACTATCGGAGCAAAACCAATAACTTCCCACTTTGTGTACATCCTAGTTTGCCGACTTGAACGTACATTGACACAAAGTGGGGAAGCCATTGCTTACAACCTCCTAGAAGGAAACATTAAACAATACTTCCTCTCTTGTGCCTACCCAGGTTCAACTTGCAACTTCCAAAGCCCAAGCTTCCTAGTTTGCCGAGTTGAACGTAGAACGACACAAAAGAGGGAAATGGAATTAATACTTCCTAAGGGGAAGTGTTATATTAAATCTTCCTAAGGGGAAGTAATGAATTAATGCTTCCTAAGGGGAAGTGTTATATTAAAACTTCCTAAGGGGAAGTGATGAATTAATACTTCCTAATAGGAAGTGTTATATTAAATCTTCCTAAGGGGAAGTAACGAATTAATGCTTCCTAAGGGGAAGTAATGAATTAATACTTCCTAATAGGAAGTATCATATTTAATCTTCTTAAGGGGAATTGGTGAACTAATAGTTCCTAAGTGGAAGTAAGAACCAAAAGCTTCCTAAGGGGAAGTAAAAGGGACTTCCCCTCCTTATGCCATTGTACGTTCAACCCGGCAAACAAGGAAGTCAAAGACTTCCCACTTTGCCGAGTTGAACGCACATGGACACAAAGGAGGGAAGTCTAAAAAATTCTAACTTCCTATGGAAGGAAGTCTAAACATACTTCCTAAGGGGAAGTATGTCCTTAAATGCTTCCTAAGGGGAAGTAAAGGGGACTTCCCCTCCTTATGCCATTGTACGTTCAACCCGGCAAACAAGGAAGTCAAAGACTTCCCACTTTGCCGAGTTGAACGCACGTGGACACAAAGGAGGGAAGTCTAAAAATTCTAACTTCCTAAGGGAAGAGACTTCCTATAATAGGAAGTCTAGACACACTTCCTAAGAGGAAGTATGATCTCAAAAGCTTCCTAAGGGGAAGTAAAAGGACTTCCTCTCCTTGTGCCATTCTACGTTCAACCCGGCAAACAAGGAAGTCAAGGACTTCCCACTTTGCCGAGTTGAACGTACATGGACACAAAGAGGGGAACTCTAAAGTCATTCTAACTTCCTAAGGGGAAGTACGATCCTAAAACTTCCTAAGGGGAAGTCTTAAATACTCAAGCTTCCTACAGGAGAGGAAGTTACTATAAAAAGAAATTTACATTTCCTAAGTAAAGTTTTAAACTTCCTAAGGAGAGGGAAGACTTTCTACCAATTATATAGCTTCCCTACTTAGTGCCCACCTGCGTTCAAGTCGGCAAAGTGGGAAGTCACTAAGTAGGGAAGTCCCTAATAATATTCCTAAGAGGAAGTGTTTAAATACTTAACTTCCCCACTTAGAGCCCACCTGCGTTCAAGCCGGCAAAGTGGGAAGACTCCAAGTGAGGAAGTCTATTAATATAAAAAAAATGTGTATATATATATATATATATAAAACTAAAATGCAAGTCTTAGTTTTGCAGAAATGTAAAATACCTGAGTCTTAGCCTTCTTTGAGGAAGTATCCTCTCCCAGCTTTTGAGAAACTTGCTTCCAGAATTCTTTTTGACTCATACTTCCTTTCTTGAATGGAGGAAGGTCGGCAAGAGCTTCTTCTGCAAAAGAAAGGATACTTGGTTAGATAAATGGGAAAAGAAACAGAAGTTCAGTATCAAATGATAAAGCAAAAATTACCCTGGTTATACTCATCCCCATAAATTACACTAGCAGCAATAAGGAAGTTGCGATCTAAGAAGAATTCGCTAAAGGGAATCCAGTTGTAGGGAACTGTTAGAGATTGTTTCTTGATCTCCACTGTGGTAGATCTGAAATATTCTAAGTTTTGTTGCTCATTGTCACTCAATCTAGGAAGCTCAAAGGATCTTCCTAGGCATTTTGGAAAAGGATTCCATTTTTTCAACACTTCTACCAATTTTTTATCACACATAAAATTTCCTCTCACTAGTCTCCTCTCTAGGGTTACCAAATTTCTAATTATATGTTAATTTCCTTAATCCCATACAAATCGTTACTTAAGCATCGGAGGGGGAAAAATTCACCGAGCTATTTTATTCCCTTGTTTGCATGGATGAGGTCCGAGTCACGAGATGAAACCAAGCCAGACCTGTCCATACTACGTTGTAGTTCCCTCTAGTTTCCCTCTCCACGTATTCAGTTGAGAGACCCTCCCAGAGGAACTTCATTCTACATCATTTGGCGCCACTGAGGGTAGGCACCGAGATGACTGGTGGTTCGCATCCAACCGCTGATGGACTTCGTAAACCATTGAATCCCTCCGGACATTAACCGGACAAGAACTGCTCTCCTAAGGGGAAAGCACAGAGGATCCCCCGTACTATTGGTCAACTCAGAGTATCGTGGAAGGTCGCAAGAGTCCTTTACTATTCTCTCCTGGAGCCTTCCTCCAAGAGAACTCATTAGGATGTGATCCCCGCCAGAGAAACTTTAAAGGAAGTCGTGTCAAACGATCAAGGTGAAGGAAAACTAACTTCCCAAGAGAAAGTTGTCAAAAATCAAGAGGAAGAACTCCATTGAAAGCTCATTGGGTGGCCTCAGAAAGTTGCCTGTCACTCCTATATAAAGCCAAAACGGGAGTGGCCAAAGGACAAACTGAGTCAGCGACAAGATCGCATGCAAGAATTCATTGACTCAAAAAGCATTAGGCTCAGATGCTAGAGGATCTTGATGCTAAAGAACTTCGAGTAAGGATGCTAGAGAAGTTACATGAAAGGAGGCATCTAGTAAGAACAAGAGATATGTTGAACTCCAAACGAGGCCCAGCGTGACAAGGCCTCTGACTCGTTGGGTTCAACAGTCACAAGAGAAGTCTGATTCACATCCATTCCCTTCTCAATAGCAGGTATGACGAGAATCTGAGATACAAGATTGCGAAGAATAAAGCTGAAAAGCATATCAAGCTGAAGAGAGCAAATATCCAATACTGAGAACAGGGTGAGACCTAGGGACTGTAGTGGCCAAGCAAGGTACCTAAGGAGCCTAAACGTTGGAGCATCGGGGATAAAGCGGGTTCTTATGTCGATGAATTGACAACCCAGTTGCGGCATCAATCATGATGGCTCCTCGCCCATTTTAAGTTTACGATGCCTAATGTAAGGCTTTTGATGGCACAACTGATCCCGAAGAACATTTGTCAACATACAAACCTGATGTATTTTCCAGGTTTGGATGACCAACTTGGTGCCAGCTATTTCCCCAGCACACTTAAGGGAAGAGCTCATGAATTGGTTTGATTTACAACCAATCCATCACAGGTTCCATGAGTTTGAGTACACCTTTGTACATCATTTGATGGCTAACAAACGTGAGAAGAAACATATGCACTTAGCCAAGATTGTGCAGGGGAGAAGGACTCATTAGAAGTTACGTCCAAAGGTTCAATCTGAATCTTGCCGATAACCTACCTCTCTAAAGGAGTTGCGTTGAATACGTCTTCGTATAGGCTCGTGATGAACCTTTAAGTTTGATTGGTCAGAAGGAATTGTAAAACCGAAGGGATCTAGAGGAGGCTAATGCTTCATCCATGCTCAGGAGCTATGTGCTTTCAACCCCGCAAAGACAGGAAGGAGATAAAAGAATAATTATGGTTCAAGAACATGGATCAAAAGGGCATCCACATGGATGGTGGCTCATCACAGGGGAATTCTCAACTCGTAAAGACATCGCATTATAACCAAGGTTTAGGTCACCAAGGATGTCCATTCCGTCTTCAAAGGAGATCCTAGTAAATTGATATTGACGATCCTCCACGTTTGAGAACCCAAAGGAAGAAGCGGGATTCGATTAGTATTGCTACTTTCATAAAGATGGTGGGGCATCATACGAATGATTTTGCTTCAGTCTTAGAAGACTCTGAGCTCTTTTGCTTCTAAGGGAGATGGTCAGCACACTGATCAATCATCCGACAAGAAACAATGTAACACAGAAGTCAATCTAAAGACGAAAAGCAAAGGGAGGGATTCTATACTGACAAGAAATGGTTTCTATGTAATCTCGGGTGGGTTTGCCGGCGGGACCTTACCATGAGAGAGCAAGAGTATGTCTAAGCCTTGCGCGGGATCATCCCTGAAACAGGGGCAGAATTCAAAACCAGGTTTCCTGAATTATTGAGCAGCGACAGAGAATCGAGGCAAGGTTCGAACAACCTCTGTGCCCTTGGTGGTAGAGTTAGAAAGGTAGCAAACATGAACGTAAAGAATAACCTGTGGGTTGATACGGGAGTTTCATCCATATCATTAGTTTACAACAAAAAGCTGGTCTGAGGAAGTTGAAATAACATTCTTCTAAGCTGAGCTTTTTTTTTTCTATCCACCACCCATCATTGGGTTTGGAGGAGATTTATCATCATTGGAACTGTCACCCCTTGTCGGTTCAATGGGAGATAAAAGATTTGTGCTAGAAACCGGTTGTCAAGTTCCTTTGTGGTGAAGGACTACAAGCGTATAATGTGATCTTAGAAGACCAACTCTGATCTTGTTAGGGCAGTCATTGTTACTCTCATCATCATGCTCATGAATATGAGTGTAACATGAAATGTGGGAACATACATGGATATCAGCAGTTCGCAAGGATGCTATGTTACACACTTACGCTGAAGCGTGGTCAGGTTTAAAAAAAATGTTGGGGAAACAAGTAAGAAAAAAAGATTGAAAGCCCCCACAGAATCAAGTGATGGTTACATATTTTGAATCAAGTCCTAGACCTCAACCTGGAGGTGAACATGAAGACATTTGTGTTGGATGAGTTGAAGCCGTGACATAACGGTGAACATTCAACAAACCAGGGCATTCTGCTAACTTGCTTCCGAGCTATCCTCACGACCAATGGACAAGTTTAAGCTTTCAATAAGATAATCAGCTATGGACGGAGGATGAAGCTTGAGAAGGCTAAAGGATTATGGTCGATGAAATTACAATGTCTTATGGTCGTAAGGACCACCGTCAAACTCAAACCGAGAAAACCCCCTTCATGTTTGGTGTATCGAGCTGAAGCTGTTTCTTCCCATAAAAATGTTTGAACCTACTCTCAGATATGATGTTGTATAATGAGATGCAAGTTTGGGAATTGATAAAGCGCTCTTGATACCCTACCCGAAGTGAGAGGTAATGCCGTGCTTAGACAGGCAATTGTACAAGCTTCGATAGCAGAGAGTATAATAAAAGGGTTTATAATAGGCCTTAAGCTTGGCAGATTAGTTTTGAGAAAGATGGAAGCCATAGGAAGGCAATTAGCAAGGTCAGGTTGCTCCGAATTGGAAGGACCCTACGAGATTGTGGAAATGTTCGAGATGGTACTTACGCCTCAAGATTTGATGGTTATAACTGCCCCGAACTTGGAATGCTAAGAATTTAAAGAGTATAATGTAACCCTGATTTTACGAAATCAGATGAAAGGCTACGGACATATAAATACGGTCCAAGTCGAGTTTTTATAGAAACTGGAGTTTACATTTGGTATGAAATTGGCTACGTGCCATAGCTAATGACAACTCTTTTCATGCATGTGGTGATAATTGCTTCTTTACATTTTTTTTGCTTTAGAAGTCAAGGCTAGGGTAAGACCCTAGCGCCCTGGTAACTTCCATTAGGGCAAATCCAAGTCATACTTGTTTACTTAAGCAAAAAGAGACTTAAGACAAAGGAAGTGAGACTAAGGGTCTTTACGATTAGCCCCAAGTTCTTAAAAGTAGGACTAAGGGTCCTAAATGAGATCAAGAGTCTTAAAAATGTGACTAAAGTCCTTGAAATGCTAAGGGCATTAACATTAAAATTTATATACTTGCTTCGATGCCCTATTTTTAAGGGCAACCAATACGATTGATTGATCCACCCACTTCCTAATGATGATGGATCAATCATTACAGACGTCTGTAACCTTAGGGATCTCAGGCAAAAGGGTTGCTCCTGGTAAACTTACAAACAAGAAGCTTAATTGGGGTCAAAGAGAACCCTACAACTACAAGCCTCCCAGAAATGGAAAAGAGATCAAGTTCAAGTTACATTTAAAACACTTCTCGATGAAGTATTCTCCTAGGGAAACACTGGCTATTAGATTTGGTGGATGGTATTATGAAACTTCCTAAGGGAATCATAATTAAAGTCCCGAAATCCCATGGGAAACCTTAAAAGATGAACCAAGAGTTCATATTTTTAAAATCTGTGATCCATGGGGAACCTTGTGAGATGAACCAAGAGTTTCGATTTTTTGCAAGAAAAAGAATTATCTCAATATTAATAAAGCTAAAGCAAAGACTGCATTAAAAACTTAAATCAAATATTACAAAACACTTTAAAAGTGTTCATTCAAATTACTGTTCCAATCATTCGAAAATTGTTCGAAGAATTCCTATTGTGCAAGAAGATCAAACACAATCATTAAAATTTTTTGAAGAGCATCAAGCCTTGATGTTTGTCATTATGAACTTCTAAGCCTCTTTGGCTCTTCTCTTCTTATTCTATTCTAAGCTTCTATCTATTCTAAGCTTCTCCTTTTCAACTCTCCTCTTCACTTCTTCACTCCCTTCTTGAGCTTCTTCTTCCTCGGAATAATCAAAAAAGGAGGCGGAGTTCTAACAAATACATCAGCTGTTTTTGTGAATATGAAACATGTTACAAGTTCAATCTTCTTTCCAAGGAGTCAAAGGCCTAGATATTCCTCTAACCGAACCCCCATTCCCCAACTTCCAAGCACATCGCCTAAGAAGCTTGGCCCGCATGTTACTTCCAACAGCATGGTTGAATCTTTTTGTTCAGACCTCCTCCTTTTGATTTTTCAGCTTCTCCTTCTCTTCCTCAGTTCCTTGAGCTTCCTCTTCAGCTCATCCACTTCCCTCTCGGAGTTAGCTGGCCTCTTCCTTGGTCAATCCTTGGGCGTCTTTTTCAAACGCGACCTTGGGTAGCAATGACAGCGCCAGCCCCTCCACAGTCTCGTTTCAGCATGGCTCTGGTTAGTGCCCGTTCCGCTCCTCGCCAGACTACGGGGTATCTTCCTTGGTTTGTGGAGATCTCTGGAGAGAGCATTCATTGCATGCTGCCACTTGGCTTCAATCTTGTTTTGTGTGGCCACTAATAGTTAGCAGCTTTGTCATAGAACGCCATGCATTTTTTTGGTTTCAGCTTCATGGAGCCATAGAGTTTGGCCAGTGTTCCAGGCGGAACATAGACTGCAAGAGAGGGAAACAAGAGTTAGTTGATAAATTAATAATAATCATGGGAAGAGAGTAAAAAAGAAAACATTGTTGGAAACATACCTCAAGGGTTATTGAAGATTGGAAGCATATGGCCTCTGACGGATCCAATTACGGGATCCCTTGAGTGACTCTTTGTCGCAAGTTCTCCACAGGCTTAAGATCTCCCTATCAAACCCCTTTTGTAGTTGGAGTCAAATTTTGCTGGTGGAGGGAGATCTCTTCGTCACCAGGAAGTTTGGGGAATTCGCCTATCGGTATGGGAACCGGTAAAACTATGAATGAGGGTTCCTGGGAGAGTTCACGTAGCTGAAGATTAGCCATAGTTTGACAGAATCTATGACTAAACTTCCCCCAGAAGTTCTAAGCCGGTCCTTAACACTTTCAGGATGTTTCCTCTCACATATTTCGAGAGACCAATACTAGGGTCCTCACAGAGGAGAAGAGGAGTTTCATAAGCGCCAGCTGATTGGGAAGCAGGCCATTGGTATGTAATTTTGTTATAAACAACGCCACTCACACAAAAACTTAGACTTCACTTTGATAAAGCACGCACACAACTCGAACTTCTAAGGCGAATAAGGAATAAATTTGATTAAAGCAAGCACCCTCAAATCCTAAGAAACTATCCTCACGTGAGATAAATCAAAGCAACACTCACTCTCGAATTTCTCACAAGAAACTCTAAAAAATTGTTTACTTCGTGAAACAAAAGAAAACCGAAACAACGTGTGTTTTAATTCTCACAATCTGAATTTTATTGATGTATTTTACATCCTATTTATATGTACACATTCACATAATATGTCAGAAATCTAAACATATCCTACTACCTAGAGATATGGTATAACAAACTAAGATTAGGATAACAGACAATGCGTATCAAAACCGGATACATATCTTGCACCATATATGTTGTAATCTGATTTTAGTCTAAATCTTAGATATTTTGGCAATCATATCTACCACATATTCCGAAATAACAACCTAGGTTTGACCAAGTCAAACACACAAATTCCGCGTTGACAACGTTTGCCCACAACTTCAAAAATCTTTCAAAAAATCCCGCCATAATGCATTGCGTTGATTCCTCGTTGATTTTTGTTGGACTTCCGATTTCAAGAACTTCAAGAAACGCTTCAAGATGTTGCAATCTTTTTCAAGAACCTCCATGTTTGTGTTTCGCATGCTTGATTCCATCACCTTGACATCATAAACTAATCAAGAAAATAACAAAACAGCATATGGTAAAACCCTATCAAAATGCCGTGGGAACAACCCAGAGAGCTCAACACTTCTCAACTACACTATACTTCTCTATATTTACGTGAATAAGCTTGTGCATGTCACCATGCACACGTATAAATCCACCCTAGCCAACCCAAGAAGCCTTGTGTCTCCATAAGTCCACTAACTCCCCCAGTTGCTTCTTGATTTCCACCTTCCATCAAACCCAAACCCTCGAAGTTTTTCTCATTGATAGCGTATCAAGCCTCCTTTCTCAAAAGAGTTTGTCCTCAAACCTCGAAGTTGGTCATCAGGAACATAAGGGAGCTAAATCAACAAGTTGAAAGTAGCATTGACGCCATATTCTCCTGGTAAATTTCCAATTTATAAGCATGATCCCCCACTTTACTTATGATCTTGAGACGTTCCATCACACAACGAGGCATAGTTAGTTCTTCCTTTTGATTTGGAAATCTTTCCTTCCTCAGTGTAAACCAAACCAAATCCCCGTCTTTTGAGCCATGTTTGTGTTTATGTTTGTTTGCGCGGCCTTATAATATCATTACCTTCTCATTCGAGCCCTTACTTCTGCATGAAGTTTTGCATGTACTCAACCTTAGTCTTGGCATCTTTGTGGACCAACCTACTCCCCTTTAGGAATACTACAAATCAATTGTAACGTAGGATTGAACTCCCTAGACAATCTCAAAGTGAGTGCTTAGTAGCATAAGGAGGTGATCTATTATGAGCAAATTCGCATGAGCAAGCTTCAAATCCCAAGCTTTTGTGTCTTACTAACCAAACCAGAACCACGCAACAAAACCCCTAGTGTTCGATAGTTACTTTCTGTTTGCCCATCTGTTTGAGGATGATAAGATGTGGCTAAACAAAGTTTCGGTGCCTATTAACCTCCAAGTGACTTCCCAAAGTCAGCTCTGAATTTTGTGTCTCTATCATTCATGTCTTTGACCCAATGCAACCTAGATGATGTCTGACAGTATAACTCAGCCACATTCATAGCATCCTCTGTCTTGTGACATGGTGTAAAAAAAAAATGACCTCTTTGAAAATCCTGCAACCACTAACCATAATAGGCATCTTTCCTCCCTTGCGGTCCTTGGTAACCCTACAAATGAAATCCATAGCAACATCTTCCCAAGGTCCCTCTGGCACTGTCCATGGAGTAAGAAAACCTTTGATGAAGGCTGCTTTCGCCTTTTCAATAGCACATTAGCAATTATGGCCTCACATCAACAATCATTTTTGGCAATGAAATGTTCTTGCAACATGTTGATGTCTTTGTAATGCCAAAATGCCAGCATACCTCCTCCATGAGCCTCCGTCCTAACAACTCATGTATAGACCACTTAGGTATGCACAATAATTACCTTAAACAAAAGAACCCGCATCATGTAACACATAGGAACTCTAGGCACCCCTTTGAAGTTGGCCCGCCATTATTGTCCCAAAATCACCCATCTTGCTCGTAAAATTGAGTATCAATCTATCCAAGCAAGCTTAAAGTTCAAAACCAGCAAAGTATACCTTTGTTAAAAAATGTTGACAAAGCATACAGCAACAACATTAACTTTCCTGTTTTGTACTTTGAAGATAAGTGAAAAGATTGTCAAAAATTCAACCCCCTTCGCACATTCTTGGATTCAATTTTTTGTTGAACCATTAATGTGCTTCAATGTTTCATGATCAGAAGTAATAAAAAGTGGTTAGGCCTTAATAATTACTCCATGATCCAAAGCTCTAATAATGGCATAGAACCTCCGTGTCATATGTAAAGTTTCAGTTTAGCAACCATTCAACTTCTCACTAAAGTAAGCAATTTGCTCTTACCTTGACTAGAACAGCAACCAATTCCACCCCACGTGCATCCGTCTCTACTTCAATGTTTAGAGAAATCTGTTAAGGCTAGTTATAGTCGTGTTAAAAGCAACTCTTCTTATCAATCCACAAAGCTTCTGTGGCCCCCTATCCACTCAACTTAGGCTTATCCTTCTAATGCATTCGTTATAGGAGCAACAACAGATAAAAATTCCTTCACAAACCTCCTAAAACGAGCTAACCCATGAAAAGCACGTACTTCTGTCCCTTTTTTGGTGTTGGCATTATTTCTAGCTTCCACTTTAGATGGATCAACAGAAACCAACCCCATCTTTGACACAATAATACCCCAAAAACGTCACACTTGGTACCATGAAATAACACTTTCGAGCTTAGCATAGAGCTTTTGTTCGCGTATGCCCAAACACACCTCCTTCAGATGGCTAGATGATCATTTACATCTTTGCTATCACGCAAAATATCATCTAAATATACCACTACAAAACTTACCAATGTATGATTTAAGACCTCATTCATCAACCTCCTAAACGTACTAGGTGCATTAGTTAACCCAAAAATGCATGACTAACCATCATAAAGCTACTTTGTTTTAACCTGTTTTCCATTCATCACCCTCCTTCCTTCTAATCTATGATATCCACTCCGCAAAAAATCTTTGAAATAATTGAGAACCATGTAATTACTAGCAAATCATCCATCTGGTATAGGAAACCGTACTTGACGGTTATATTGTTTAACATGCCCTTAATCAATCACATTCTCCACGTCCCTCCTTCTTAGGTACGATTAATGTGGCACAACACATGGACCTCCATGCTCCTCTCACTATCCCTCTCCATTAATTCCTCAATCTCCTCTTTGGCTCTCCTTTCGGCTCCGCTGGATTCCATCTATAATGCAGGCTTTGTTAGGCATTTTAGACCCCGGATAGATCAATTTGAGGTTCAACCCTCTTATTGTGGGGTAATCCTGGTGGCAACTCATTAGGAAACACACTGAAACTCCATTCACCAAGGATGCAAAACCCTAGGAATCTCTGGGGCTTCATCTTGTACCTCTTTAGCTAACAAAATATAGAAAAAGAACTTGTTTCAACTCCCTTTCTAACTGCAACTCCTTTCCACCCACGCACAAAACACCTTTAGAATTCCCATGCTTGTTTTAGTTAGAAATCATCAAGGGTTTTAATGCTAAGATTTTCCTTAGGGTTCTTACGCACACGATAAACATTTGTCCTCCATTACTTCATAAAAAAAAAAAAAAGAAAAAAGAAAAACTTTCACAAACGATCATATTGCCAAGGCCTACCCATAATATGTACAAGCATCCATAGTACAAACATCACAAAGTACTTGATCCTCAAATTTACCAATTGTTACAAACGCAATCAAGGCTTGTTGTTTACCTTAAACCTCACTGTGTTAGCTAGCCAATGTAGCTTTATGGTTGAGATGTATCTTTGTAGGAAATTGCGAGCTTTTTCCACCAACAAACGTAGATACTACATTTGTGCAACTTCCAGTATCTATGATTAACAATCAACAGCTTGCCTTGAACATTACACCTTGGGAAAAAATGTATCCCTTTGACTCTCCAAAGGTGTTGCACTTTGAGATGTACTACCCTAACGGAACACCAAGGATTGCCTTGGTTTCTGGTTGGACTTCCTCTGTGTCTTCCTCCATTTTTTCATCTTGCCATACTCTTCCTCTCCTCATCCAATACATCCCTCCTCTTCTCAAGGCTTTCCCATCTACCCAATTCGAGTTGTGTGACCCTAGCATGAGGACAATCTCTTTGAATGGACCTTGCCTTTACACTGAAACAACAATGCGTGAATCACTACTTGGGGCTTTGAAGTTGAACTCTTATCCTTGATGAAAGGGTGGTTTATTAACCTTATCAAAAGTTTGGTTTTTGAGGAAAGTACACGCTTTTCTTTAGAATCATAGGTTTTGAAGTATGTCTTTGTTTTGCGTGCAGCCTTGTTTCTCAACCCTTGCGGCCACTCTACAAACTTCATCAAGGTCCAATAAGGTTGTGTAATTCGACCTCTCCCTTATAATTTTCATCTAGGACCCACAACGAGCCACTTTGTGGTCCTCCTTCTCTCCAAATCCCAGATCACAGGATCACTTTTCAAACTCCACATGTATTCATCAACCGTTTTTCTATCTGTTTTAAAAGTATGCATCTTGATGAATTTTTTTTGTCAGAAATCTTGAGGACAAAACGTTCCTCATCTCCTTTTTTAATTTATACCAGGAAGAATTTTTGATCTACCTTCTTCCCTTCGCTTTCTCTGTAAACCCTCAAGCCATAAACTTTGCTAGGAATAGTTTTTACATTCCGCATTTGTAAGACTTATGAGCATCATTTCTTTGTAACGAAAATCCTTTCAACCCTAACGAATCCAATCTAGAATTTTTCAGGATCCATACCTCCATTTATACTCAGGAATGTCGAGTTTAAGATTTCGATCATCATCCCTCATCTGCTTTCCTTATGTTTGTGCTTGATCTTGGTTCCTCATCGTCAACTTGGAACTTGATGATATCCCTTTTTTTGGGTTCGTATCACTCCTTACCTCTCTTGCTCCTTTCACTTATGATGAGCCCTCCTCTTGTTCTAGATTTGGTTAAGGAGTTTTCTCTTGGTAAACCATAATGGTTAGGACTTTCATCTAAACGAGCCTTTAACACTCGTCAATCTGATCCTTGCATAAAACGTTAGCCTCTTTGCTTGAGCCACAGCTCAAAACCTTCGGAATCCTTGAGGATTTTCGTCTCCACCTTCTTGCCATGATAATTGATATTTGAAACACTTGAGATTGATGATCTCTCACGAGAGCACCAAAAGTTTGATGTGAATTTGTGTTATAACCAAACGCCACTCACACAAGAAACTTGACTTCAATTTGATATAAAGCAACGCACACAAACTCGAACTCTAAAGGCGATATTGATGAATTGGATTAACAAAGCACCCTCAAATCCTAAGAACTATCCTCCGTGAGATAAAGCAAAGCACCCCACTCTCATCTCAATCGAATTTCTCACAAGAAACTCAAAAATTGTTTACGTTCGGGAACAAAAAAAACCTGAAACAACTTTGTGTTTTAATTTCTCAAATCTGAATTTTAAATTTGTGTTTTTTACATCCTATTTATAGGCTAAACATATCACATAATATTCAAGAATCTAACATATCCTAACTACCTGAGATATATGGGATACCAAACTAAGATTAGGATAACACGAAATCTTATAAACCGGATACATATCTTGTGCACCATATATTTTTGTAATCTATTTCGAGTTCCTAAATCTTAGATATTTTGCAATCAATCTAGCCACCATATATCCAATAACAACCCTAAGGTTGACCAAGTCAAACACACAAAATTCCGCGTTTACAAACTTGCCACAACTTCAAAATCTTTCAAATCCCGCCATAATGCATTGCGTGTTTCTCGTTGATTTTTGGTTGGACCTTCCGATTTCAAGAACTTCAGAAACTCTTCAGATTCCATCTTTTTTTCAAGAAACCTCCATTTTTTTGTGTTTCTCATGCTTGAATTCCATCACCTTGACTCATAAACTAATCAAGAAAAAACAAACACCATAGGTAAAACCCTATCAAATGACGTGGGAAGAAAACCATATACTCAACACTTCTAACTACTAACTATAACTTGCTCTATATTTACGTTGAATAGCGTGTGGCATGTCACCATTCACACGTAGAATCCACCCTATCCAACCCAAGAAGCCTTGTGTCGTCCAAAGCCACTAACTCCCCCAAGTTTGGCTTCTTGATTTCCACCTTCAATCAAACCCAAACCTCGAAGTTTTTCTCATTGATATGCCGTATCATCATTGTATTGAGGGGTGGCAGAAATGCTTCCTTCTGGAGATGGTTTAAGCATCAAAGGATCAACTAACCCATTGTCACTCTCCAAGGGTTATCTTGGCTCGTTTCTGAGATTCTGTTCCCACCTATCACAAAATCACTCTCCCAACACAAAGGCACTCTTCCCAGAAAGGGAGGAAGTGTTAGACTTGGACTCAGTGATCTCAATTGGAGTAGCGGCAGATTTTGGAGGAAGCACCCTTTTCTTGGCTCCTTTTTTGAGCTTGTACCCTGTGCTTCTGTACTTCCCCTTTCTTCCTCTTCTGGAAGCTGGTCTTCCTCCCAAAAGGCTTGCTTGCTCCTTAAAACGATGTGTTAAGAAGAGTATAAAGAATATCCAACAGATCCTACTAAGATGAACTATCAGGAGCAAACCAATAACTTCCGCACTTGTTTTACATCCTAGTTTGCCTACTTGAACGTACATTGACACAAAGTGGGGAACCATTGCTACATACAACCTCCTAGAAGGGAAACATTAAACAATACTTCCTCTCTTGTGCCTACCCGGTTCAACTTGCAAAACTCCAAACCCAAGCTTCCTAGTTGCCGAGTTAAACGTAGAACTACACAAAAGAGGGAAGATTAATTAATACTTCCTAAGGGAAGTGTTATATAATTAATCTCCTAAGGGAAAGTATGAATTATGCTTCCTAAGGGGAAGTGGTCTATTAAAACTTCCTAAGGGGAAGTATGAATTAATACTTCCAGAGAAGTGTTCTATTAAATCGTTCCTAGGGGAAGTAATGAATGAATGCTACCTAAGGGAAGTGTTAATTTACAACTTCCTAAGGGAAGTAAATGAATATACTTCCCTAATAGGAAATGTCATATTTAATCTTCCATAAGGGGAATTAGGTGAACTAAACTTCCTAAGTGAAGTAGGAACCTAAAGCGTCCTAAGGAAGAGACTTCTATAATAGGAAGTCTAGACACACTTTCCTAGGGAAGTATGATCGCAAAAGCTTCCTAAGGGCAGTAAAAGGAGCTTCCTCCTTCCTCTCACTTGTGCCAGTCTACGTCCAACCTGCAACAGGAGTCCAGGACTTCCCACTTTGCCGATTTTGAAACGCCATGGACACAAAGAGGGAACTCTAAAGTCATTCTAACTTCCCCTAAGGGAGAGGAAGTTACGAACTCTTTCTAAAACTTCCTACATAAGGGGAAGTCTCTCTAATTACTGCAAGCTTCCTACAGAGATAGGACGGGGATATAAAAAAAACTATTGAAATAAGAAATTTACATTTCCTAGAATTAAACGTTTTAACTTCCTAAGGATATGAGGAAGACTTCGTTCCAATTATATTAGCTTCAGCTCTACTTATGTGCCCACCTGCTAGTTCTAAGCGAGGCAACAATGGGAGGAAGTCACAATAAGAGGGAAGTCCCTAATAAGCTCTAAGATGGACAGTGTTTATAATACTTAACTTCTCCCACTTAGAGCCCACTGCGTTCAAGACGGGCAAGTGGGAAAGACTCCAAGAGGAAGTTTCTAATATAAAAAAAATGTGGTATATATATTATATATAAAACTAAAATGCAAGTCTTAGTTTTGAAACAGAAATGTAAACTCACCTGAGTCTTAGTCCTTCTTGAGGATATATCCTCTCCAAGCTTTTGAGAAACTTGCTTCCAGATATTTCTTTGTGATCCATACTTCTCTTTCTGTTAATGGAGGAAGTCGAGAGTTCTTCTTTTGCAAAGAAAGGATACTTGGTTAGATAAAGGAAAAGAACAGAAGTTCAGTATCAAATGATAAGCAAAATTACCCTGGGTTAACTCATCCCCAAAATTACACTAGCGAGCAATAAGGAAGTTGCAGATCTAAAGCGAATTTCGCTAATAGGGAATCAGTGGTAGGGAAATGTTTGAGATTGTTTCTTGATCTCCACGTGGTAGATCTGAAATATTCTAATTTTTGTGGCTCATTGCACTCAATCTAGGAAAGCTAAAGGATCTTCCTAGCATTTTGGAAAGGATTCCAGTTTTTCAACACGCTACCAATTTTTTGTCGGGGGACTTCCCAAACACAAAATGGTTCCTCAAGTGGGACGACCCCCTTCTGTTTTGGCTTTTTCTACACAAGTGAGGAAACACCCTCTGTTTTTTCAGATAGAACCACCCACGTTTTTGCATGGGGAGCCTTGTTGAGAGTTGGTTGATTAATGAAAGGAACAACCTTAGAAGAAGCTTTCACT
>PYUH01000981.1:39931-69235 GCA_016808085.1 Suaeda aralocaspica
CCTCTAAGGCCACAAGAAGTCACATAAGACATTATGTGAACCCAAGAATTGGGGGTAAGTTGACATAGGCCAATGTCATACTTTCTGAAGAGATTAAAAATGAATAAGGAAGTGGGAAACCTAAGTCCTAGGTCAATTACTTCAGTATAAACAGGGAAGCAGTCTTCCGGGGCATCCAGAATGGTATCCCCCTTGTTAGGGATGATCAACTCAAAATACTCATTATTGAAAATTAAGTCACTACTCAGTTTATCCTTATTTACACCATCTACATATTCATCGGAGATCACTACATCGTCAGCACCAGGATAGGCACCTCTCTTCTTCTTAGGCTTGGAAGTGGTAGCCTCAGAAGCCTCTCTCTTTCTAGTAGGAATCTCCCTTACTTCCTCCTCGGGAGCTTCCTGTGCAGCTTCAGCATCCTTTCTTCCCTCAACCTGGAGAGTAGGATCTTGCTGATCAAGAGGTTCACATCTGAAACTTCAGATGCTGGAACTCTCAAAGTAGCAGTATCTTTATAGGCAGTTTGTTTAACTCTTGCCATTGCAACTTCCTGCACAGGAAGAGAAGGAAGTAGGAAAGACCCAGACAATAAGTGATCAGGAACAACAGAAGATTGAGTTCCAACAGAAGAAGTAGTACGAGGAGAAGGAAGTAGTTTAATAGAGATCTCATTATTATGTGGGGAAGAAGAGGATGAAGAAGCCATTGGAAAATAAAGACAAAGAAGTAAAGGAAAAATGAGAAAGAAAATGAATTCAGGTAAATACCTGAAAAAGAGAAGAAAACTAGAATCTACTGTTCACACCGGAAACCGCCGCAACAGCTCTCCGGAAATCGCACCACAGGTTGCCGGAAATCGCCTAGAAAGGGTAACACCTAGAAAAGGAAGAAATATTAATACTCAAGAGATGATAAATGGAAATTTCGGTTCAAGGCTCCCCAAATTTAATGGAACAAACTATCCGTGGTGGAAGAATTGCATGCAAAACTTTGTCATTGTTACCGACTATGAGTGTTGTATGATAATAAAAAATGGACCAAAGAAGGTGGCTAACAACACTGATAGAATAGAAAAGAAGGGGAGTGAATACACTAGCACAAATCTTAAGACACTCGAGAAGAACATCAAGGCTATGTTGCTTCTTCAACAAGGTATTGCTGATAATGAGGTAAGCCGTATTTTAGCATGTTCTACTGCTAATGAAATATGGGAAACTCTAGAGTTATTTATGATGTGGATTTTCGTATGAACAAAAAATCACAAGGGAATAGACTAAAATTTCGAATCTATAAAGACCCAGTCACCAAGATTCTTAATTTTAGGTTGATCAATTAGTCCTTTGATTAAAGCCTAAGCACCCTCAAAAGCTACTAATTAAATCACAAGAGTATAAAGAAATTAATCACCAACTCTTAATTTTTTCGGAATTTTGTTTTCAAGTAAACAAACAAACTTTTTTTGTATTTAACTCCAAACTTAATTAATTACATCCTAATGTTGAGATTATTTATAGGTATAATCAACATCAAAATCCTAATAGAAATAGACTAAAAATCACGCCTAAGACTAGGAAATAGTAAGAAATTCGTCCCCCCTACAACACACACAACAAGATAAGTATGTCACCTCATCATGCAACTTGCACTTGATCTTATCTTGTCTAACAAACTCTAACTAACTAATAAGTGAAGAAAATATCCTAACAACTTATCTAAATAACTAATTAACAAGATAATCATCAGATTTTAAGCTAAAAATTACAAGAATACTTGCTGCCCAAGTACTTGGAAAAAACGCCCAAAAACACGCTTCAAGAAACCGTTCCTTTTGTGCGCAATTTTCAAGATTCTTTCAACAACTTCAAGAAATGCTTCAAGATCCAATCTTTTAATCAAGAAACCTTCAAGAATCTGTCCTCCATGTATTTTAGCATAATTATGATGATCAACACTCACCAAGAATTAAAAGACTCAATGCCAAAAAATGAGAAAAACCCTGTGGGAAAAAAACTCATAGGCAAAAACCATCTTGTTCCCCAAATCCACCATTCTTGCCTTGATTTACGTTCCATATTATTAACATGTGACCATGCACACGCAAATCCCTACCCTTGATGCACCCATATAGCTTATATCACTGTATGCAATTATTTCACCTATGGTTGCATCCTTACCATTGCCACTATTGATGTTACCATTGATATCACTATTGCCATATTGATAATATCACCATTGATGATGTGGCACGCCAACTCATGCCATGTGTCGGCATAATATTGGGCCATGTGTCCACTAAAAGTCCAGGTGGCACTGCCACTTGACAATGACTGGACCACCAAGGTGGGCTCCACACTGCCACGTGTCGTTGTAAGATTGGGCCACGTGTCCACAACAAATACTTAAAAGAAGAGAAACCTCTGCCACGTGTCGCAATCCTATTCGAGGCTACAAGGTAGGGAAAAAGGAGGAATTTGGGCCTTGAGGCTTGAATGTAAAAGCCCATGAGGCTTGATCAAGTATCAACCAATTAGACGATGACAAATGTCATCGTCCTATTTGTTGGCTTCCAAACCTAAGGCTATAAATACCCCTCAAAATCATCATTTTGGGGGCATTCAACATTCAGACATTCAATCAAATCTTCATTCATCCTTACATCACACTAAGAGAATTTCTCTCACTAGTTTCCCTCTCTAGGTTACCAAATTGCTAATTATTGTTAATTTGCCTTAATCCTCATACAAATACTTACTTAAGCATCGGAGGGGGAAAAAATTCTACGAGGATTTTATTCCCTTGTTTTGCAGGAATCGAGGTCCGAGCCATCAGGAAGTGAACAAGCCAACACCTGTCCATCTGACGTGTAGTCCTCTAGTTCCCTCTCCACGTATTCAGTTGAAGAGACCCTACCAGGAACTTATTCTACATCAATTGATATCACCATCATCGAAGTTTCCATCACTTATTTCATTAATATAATTAATATCACTGATACTCGCACTTGTATCATACTCCCCTTTTTCAAAAGAGTTTGACCTCAAACTTCAAAGTTGTTCATCAGGTATATATGGAGATAAATCACCAATGTTAAAAGTAGCATGAACCCCATATTCACCTGGTAGTTCAAGTTGATAAGCATTATCACCAACTTTCTTCAAAATTTTGAATGGCCCATCACTTCTAGGCATCAATTTATTTTTCCTGTGGTTTGGAAACCTTTCCTTCCGGAGATGTAGCCAAACCAAATCACCTTCCTAAAATGTGCGTGGGTTTCTATTCTTATTGGCGCGCATCTTGCACTGTTCATTGACTTTTCCAATTCTTGTATACCATAGGAATGTAACACTACTCACCATGAAGTAAACATTTTTCAATTTCCCATACAATTTTTGCTACCTTAGGGTTTCAAAAACCTGTCTTAGATGCTGCAGGTGATCTCCATTGTTTCTGCACTCATAGAGACCCAATTTGGTTTTGAAAGTTGTTTTCCATCCAACCACTTATCTCATGCGTATCTGATGATATCCACTTCTCAAATCAATCTTGGAAAACACCTGTGAACCATATAACTCGTCTAAGAGATCGTCCAGCCTAGGAATTGGCAACTTGTACTTGATTATGATGTTGTTTACAGCTCTAGAATCAATGCACATGCGCCAAGATCCGTCTTTTTTTGGAACAATCAGTGTTGGTACAGCACAAGGACTCATGCTCTCCCTCACGTATCCCCTCTACATCAATTCTTCAATCTGCCTTTGTATTTCCTTCGTCTCTTCAGGATTACATCTATATGCTGGTTTATTAGGAATCTGAGCACCTGGGATTAAGTCAATCTGGTGTTCAATACCCCTATTGGGTGGTAAACCTGGTGGTAAGTCATCTGGAAATACATCTTCAAATTCCTTCAATAGTGGTTGAAGAATTATAGGTATTGCATATGTTTCAACTCTCACATCTTTTGCCATCAACAGAAATACTTGCTGGCAATCTGTCAATTTCCTCTCCAATTCCTTAGGATTAGTCAAACATACTCCCTTTTTATTCTCCACATTCAATTGCTTTTTGTTTTGCGCCACTTTCAGAGGTTTCAAAGCAATTGGCTTGTCAGTTTCCTGTTTCCTGATGATGTAGACATTGGTTCTTCCATCATACTTCACAAATCGATCATATTGCCACGGTCTACCAAGCAATATATGACAAGCATCCATTGGACAGACATCACACAGCACAAAATCCTCAAATTTACCAATCTTGAAGTTTATCAGGGCCTGCTTAGTCACTTTGACATCACTGGTGTTGCTTAGCCAATGTAACTTGTAAGGTTGAGGATGATTGTATGTGGGGTGATTCAATTTCTGAATCAATAGGGTAGAGACCACATTAGTACACCTGCCACTGCCAACTATCACATCACACAGCCTGCCCTGTACATTACACCTGGTCACGAAAATTTTATCCCTCTAGTTCTCTTCAATTGGCGCAGGTTTAGACTGAAGAACCCTCCTGAGGACTAATGCTTGACCCTGTGTTTCTGCCTCTTCTTCTTCCATATCATTGCTGCTTTGTTCTTCCTGGGAATCAATATCTTCATCCTCCCCTTCTTCAAGAAGAACATCTAAGTATGCATCCTCGATTTCCTTTACTTCCCTAGCAGTGATTACCCTGGAGTTCGGTCAATTTCTTTGTATGTGTCCTACTCCTTGACACTTAAAACACTTCCTGTTGTCTTCATGAATTGTCAGTGGCTTGATTGGAGTGGCTGCCCTTTTATCATTGTCGAACTTAGGTTTAGCACTAGCTGGTTGGGAATATACCACTTCCTTCTTGGACTCATAAGATTTAAAGAATGCTTTTGGCTTCTTTGAATTCCCATGTTTTTCTACCCTGAGTGCCACTTTACAGATCTCGTCATAGGTCCAGTAGGGTTGTAATTCTACTTTTTCCCTGATGGATCCATTCTGCCCTGCCACAAACCGAGCAACTTAGTGATCTTCCTTTTCTTCTAGATCACACAATATCAGCAATTTTTCGAAAGCATTGATGTACTCCTCAACACTTTTCTGTCCCTGTTTCAGGGTATGCATCTTTAGGAAATTGTTTAGTTCATAGTCATGTGGTACAAATTTTTTTTCTCAATTCCCTTTTCAATTTGCGCCAAGAGCAAATTTTCGATATTCCTTCCTTTTTGCGTTTTCTTTGTAATCCTTCAAATCACAAACTTGCATAAGATGTTAGTTTTAATTCTGCCACTCTAAAGGCTTTATGATCATCATATTCCTTGTAATGAAAAATCCTTTCGGTTCTCCTCAGCCAATCAAGGAAAATTTCCGGATCTAAACTGCCGTTGAACTCAGGAATGTCCAACTTTAAGCTACGATCATCATCCTTCTGTTTGTCACGCCTCCTATGCCTGTTTCGGTCCTCTTTTTCACTAGAACTGGTGTCATATTCACGCCTAGGCTTGCGTGCACTCCTGCTGGTATTTTCATCACTTGAACTTGCGTCACTTTCATCAATTGCGTGACCCTTTTTCTTGTTTTTCAAACTTCCTGATACAAAATTCATTACTTCTTCCAACATGGTTCGCAGTTCTCTAATTTCATTGTCCCTTCGGATTTCTCTGGCTTATTCTAAGGACAATCTTTTTTCAAAAGTTCCAGGAACTTCATCACCACCAGTTCCCATAGTAAGCATTTTAATTAATTAATTGATGAGCACTTGAATACAAGAGACCTCTCAACGAAAGCACCAAATTTGATGTGAATTTTCGTATGAACAAAAACTCACAAGGGAATAGACTAAAATTTTGAATCTATAAAGACCCAATAACCAAGATTCTTAATATTAGGTATATCAATTAGTCCTTTGATTAAAGCCTAAGCACCCTCAAAGCTACTAATTAAATCACAAGAGTATAAAGAAATACTATCCTAAACATTGTCTAAATACTGAAGTAGTAGAAATACTATCCTAGACATGTTCTTTGATGATCACAACATCCTCTTGCTCCCCTTCTGCCTGACCTCCAGAAGGAAGGGCACCAGCTTCTGGAATGGGAGTTTCATCCACTGTAGCTGCCTCCTCATCACCAGCTAAATTAGCAGCATCACCAAGAGGAACCTCATTAACAGGCAAAGAGGGAGCAAGAAGAAGGTCAGCTAGACTCCCAAAGTGTTCGAGATATTCATCCACACAACTTTGACAGTCCTTAGCTTTAGCCCCCTTATGGTAAACCTCGTAAGCTGTCATAGCCCTTCCTCTCATAAGGGATGAAGCGGCTACATCTTTGTAATCCTCTTTTAGGGCTTCCAACTCCTGCGCCAGCTTCTCGTTCTTCCCTTCCAGCTCCTTTTTTCTCTCTTCCACTATGAATTTGAAGTCCTCCTCCAGCTTAAATTTTAGCTCAGCAACTATCTTCTCCACCTTCTCAGCTTGCTGCTTCTTCAGGATCTCATTCTCCGCTACCAGGTTATATACTTTAGCTGTCAGATTTCCATGTGTGGCGGTAATCCCTTTCACAAAGTTCTTAGCAGTCAGAGCACCTTGTAGGGCCTGTATACAATAATTAGCTAGAGTAAATAATGGAAAAACACACAACATATGGGACCTCACTAGTAAGAAAGAAACTAACCTAAAGAGAATGGCTAGCTACTTGGCTAAGCACCACATCAGGATGAAGGCTGCTTAGGCTGTAACACCCTGGAATTTTCTAACTTCCTACTTTATATTTTTCTGGAAAATACATCATAAATATTAAAGAGTTATATTTATTAAAACTTCTAAATACGGAAAAACCAAAGTATTACCGCCATCGTGATAACGACTAAGGCATTTATCAAAGCACTACAGCGGAAGTCTTAAAACCAAAAACAAATTTAAAACTAAACTTGAAAACAATCTCAAAATAAAAATCAACTTTAAACTTTATTACACCCCGGAACCATATTAATGGCCCTTAAAAACCAAAACTAACATCTTAAAAAAAAAAATTAAAATAACATTCAATTAAATGTTAGTACTTCATAAGCAGTATAAATAAAGCTACAAAACACAGCAAGCGCTCTCACTCCAGCCCAGTATGAAATGACTTATGCCACTTCTACCTATAACTTTTCTTATTCTAGACAACTACTCACCAACAAGTGGGTCATTGTAGGGCCAAGTCCAAGACAAAGCCATGCGCACAAAACAAACAGCCAGCAAAGCTGAGTACATAGCTACTAAAGACTATGCAACAAAACAACATGAAATAAAACCTACACACATTTTACCTTTGACAACCTTTCACCTGTGCATAGACACAAATTAATTACTGTATTTAAACTTGTGGATTCTACATCGAACGGGTTTCCTGCTTAAAAATCGCCCAAATGGGAACCAACTTTGGAGCAACTCCTAGAAGGTATTACTATGTCACATAAAGTGAAGGAATTCCAGCGCATTATAGATATAAAAGAGTACAACGTCCTGTACTCCAATTAGAAATCATAGATCACTGTTCCATATGACTCCCCCCATTGTTCATACTCAAGGTATATACGTTCCAAGAGTTTTGATGCAAATCCTCTTACACTTTACGTGATTAACCGGTTTAACAATGTTATGACTCACATACAACATCACACGAAAACATGCATCACATCAAGCAAGCCATATTAATTATCTTCAATTTAAGGTGATTGAAAATTAATCTCATGCGTGTCCTTTAATTAAACTGAACTTCCTTTACCGCACATGAACTGTGAGTGGCTAAATATTTACTTCCTCCTTGACTACACATTAAACTGTAAGTGGCAACATGCATAAAATAATTGCTCATAACTCCTTTTAATCATGTGAATAAAAGTTCACAACTACCTTCCTTGTTGATAAAGTAACTAACCAACTTAAAAATAACTTCATTCCTTTAATAATAAACTATTGGCCAAATAAAACTGATCATAACATCATTCCAATTCAATCTTACAACATTTTATATTGCTATTTAACATGGAATGTCAACATATTGTAAAATCATGCTTCTAATAAAACTTGTCATGTAAATAAATTCATGATTCAAACAAGCATAACAATATTTCATATCATAAAGAAATCATCCAAGCATGAGTTCTAACTATTATGTTTGTCTTTAGTACTTACGTACCTTATAAAATAGTGGTTCTCCGCCACAACTCCTAAAAGTTGACTAAATCAAAGTCTCCTACATAGAGAAAACCGAAACTAAATTAAAACCTTGTTGACTAAGTTCTACAACAACTCTAAACTAACTTTTACATTGGAAACTTGTCCAAAACATTCCTTATATGGTCTCTATTCAATTCCATACTACACTTTAATTTTGTATTGTATGATTACTTGGTTTTCGGGACTTATTTATGCTTTATAAAAACTTAATATAAATTTTATGCCACTTTAGAAAAGTGGACAACAATTTAAAATTACCAAAACTCCTTGAAAAACTTCATAAACAACATAAATCAATCATACAATGTGTTACTTAACTTATATGATCAATTCACGCTAATTACATATTTTAAAAGCCTAATTATTCACTATATAAAATCTGGACAGCATGTTAAACATGTTGAAAATCACTTTTAAACTTCATGAAACTTACTAAAAATTATATGTAAGATCATAGAATTAATATGTGATCATACTAGCATAGTATGAACACTTAAAACTTATTTTAACTTGTTTTTATAAAAATTTTAGATTTATAAATTAACTTTAAATTCATGAAAAACTCATAAAAACATCATAAATTCATGGCAAAACTCTTCTACAATCAACTAGCATAATTATGAAACCAATCTATGCTTTAGAATAATTTTTCATAAGCCAAAACATGTTCATATAATATTTATTCAATTGAATTTCATGATTACAAAATTTGGACAGCAATTTATTTTATTTTCAAAGCCTATAAAAATCAATCTAAACTTCTAAAATCATCATAAATTCACACAACAGCAATTCATGGTATTTTTCTCTGGGTATTTTTCTCTCATCATATCTTCAGCTTCCCAAGTAGCTTCTTCGATTTCTTGGTCATACCACAACACCTTCACTATTTTGACGCTTTTTCTACGAATATCCCTGACTTTACTGTCTAGGATCTTAATTGGCCACGCTTCATAGGTTAAACTTTGATCAAGCTTTATTGTTTCAGGCTGTAACACATGTGACTCATGTGTAACATAATTCCTTAGTTGAGACAAATGAAAGACATTGTGAACCTTGCTCAACTCCGTTGGTAATGATAACTTAGAGGCTACATTTCCAACCCTTTGTAAGATCTCATAGGGTCCTACGTATTTTGGGCTCAATTTTCCTTTCTTTCCGAACCTCATTACTCCTTTCATTGGTGATACCTTAAGTAACAGCTTGTCGCCAAATTCAAACAAAACTTCTTGTCGTTTTTGGTCCGCATAGGACTTTTGTCTATCTTGTACTGCTTGAATCTTTGCTTGTATTACTCTAATTTTCTCTGTGGTTTCTTCTATCAATTGAGGTCCTAGAATCACTTATATCATTCCAACACAAGGGGCTTCTGCACTTCCTTCCGTACAAAGCCTCAAAAGGTGCCATGCCAATACTTGCATGGTAGCTATTGTTGTATGAAAACTCAATGAGATCTAAGTGATCCTCCCAATTCCCTTGAAAATCCATTACACAAGCCCTTAGCATGTCCTCTAACGTTTGTATGGTTCTTTGTGTTTGTCCATCAGTTGCTGGATGGAAAGCTTTACTCATTTTCAATGTTGTACCAAAGTTCTCCTGGAAATCCATGTAGCCTCACAACATATTTTATGTAAGCCTGGGCAAGTTGATCCATTTTCCAAGTCTCTTTCATGGGTATAAACACTGCTGACTTAGTAAGTCTATCCAATACAACCCATATGGTATCATTTTGATTCTTGGACTTTGGCAAACAAGTCACAAAGTCCATTAGTATGCAATCCCATTTCCATCCTGGTATTTCAAGTGGTTGGACCTCTCCTTGTGGTATCTTATGCTCAAATTTGACCTTTTGGCAAGTAAGACATTTGCTCACAAATTCTGCCTAGGCCACCAATACATCGTCTTTAAATCCTTATAAAACTTATCGCCTCGAGGATGCACTGAATACGGGGTATTATGACCCTCCTGCATGATTCTTTGTTTCAAATCCTCATATTTTTGTGGTACACACCACCTTCCTTTATACCTTAAACTTACATCCTCATGAATCTTAAAGTCCATAGGTTTTCCTACTTTCAACTTTTCCTAAATTCTGTCCAATTTCACATCCCCCTCCTGGTTCTTCTTAATATCCTCAAATATTGTTGGTTGGATACTAAAATTACAAAGAATTCATTCCAGCTCTCCTTCCTTCACTATTTCCAAGCTCAATCTTTCTATATCCTTACATAGCTCATTAGCAACCACCAAGGTATTCACTCCAAGTCTCGTTTTAAGACTTAAGGCTTTTAACACCACATTGACCTTCCCTTCATGGCATTGAATATGTATGTGTCATAATCCTTGATAAACTCAAGCCATCTCCTTTGTCTCATATTTAAATCCTTTTGAGTGAAAAAGTACTTTAAACTCTTGTGGTCTGTGTATATCCTACACTTTACCCCATACAAGTAATGTCTCTATATTTTCAAAGCAAACATGATCGCTGCTAACTCCAGATCGTGAGTAGGGTAGTTTACCTCGTATGGTTTCAATTGCCTTGAAGCATATGCAATCACTTTTCTATTTTGCATTACCACATATCTAAAACCATTTTTAGTAGCATCACTATACACATCATAAGAGTCACTTCCATCCGGCAAAGTTAGCACTAGAGCTGTAGTCAAACGCTCCTTTAAGGTCTGAAATGCCTCTTCACACTTATCGCTCCACTATAACTTGCAGTCTTTCTTCATTAACGAGGTCATTTGTTTATCAATCCTTGAAAAGTCCTTCACAAACCTGCTATAATAACCTGCTAACCCTAAGAAACTCCGTACATCTGTTAAATTATTAGGTGTAGGCCACTCCTAACTGCTTCAATCTTGGCTAGATCTACTTCAACTCCCTCTTCAAACACAATATGCCCCAAGAATGCTACTTTCTCCAACCATAACTCGCATTTCGAGAACTATCATACAATAACTCACAATTCATTCTCTCTTAATGTCATCAAGATTGTCCTCAAATGTTCCACATGTTCTTCTTTACTCTTAGAGTACACCAAAATGTCATCCATGTAAACAACCACAAAATCATCCAAAAATCGTTGGAAAATCCTATTCATTAGATCCATGAAGATTGCTGGCGCATTGGTTAACCCAAAAGGCATAGCAGTGAACTCATAGTGCTCATATCTCGTACGAAAAGCCTATTTCAGGATATCCTCATTAGTAATCCTCAATTGATGGTATCCTGACCTCAAATCAATCCTTGAAAACATAGTGGCTCCCTTCAATTGATCAAACAAGTCATCAATCCTCGATAATGGGTACTTATTCTTGATTGTTACCTTATTTAGCTCCCTATAGTCAATACATAACCTCAAACACCCATCTTTCTTCTTCACAAATAATAGTGGTGCTCCCCAAGGTGAAGCACTAGGCCTAATGTAACCTTTTTCAAACAACTCTTGTAACTGCTCCTTCAATATCATTTCTGTAGGCGGCATCCTATAGGGTGCTTTGGAAATAGATGCTGTTCCTGGGAGTAAGTCTATAGTAAAGTCAATCTCTCGTTTAAGTGGCATCCCCGGAATCACCTCCGGAAATAAGTCAAGAAAGTCCCTTACTACCTTAATGTCCCCGGGCTTAGGTGTAACACACTGGAATTTCCTAACTTCTTACTTCTCATTTTTCTGAAAAACAATTATAATTAATAAGGATTATATTTATTAAAACCTCTAAATATGAAAAATCGAATGTATTACCGCCACCGTGATAACGGCTAAAGCTTTTATCAAAGTACTACATCGGAAGTCTTAAAACCAAAACAATTTAAAACTAACTTCAAAAACATCTCAAAATAAAAATCAATTTTAAACTTATTACACTTTGGAAACATATTATCGGCCCTTAAAAACCAAAACCAAAACTAAAAGTCTTTAGAAATAAAACAATCATCCAAAATAAATGTTAGTCATCATAAGCAATAAAATTAATCAAAGCAACAAAACATAGCAAGCGCTCTCACTCCAGCCCATCATGAAATGACTTATGCCCAATTGTACCTGCAGCTTGTCATTTACTAGAAAACTACTGATCACAAGTGGGTCATTGTAGGGCCAAGTCCAAGACAAAGCCATGCACAAAAAAAAAAAAAAAAAAGTCAGCAAAGCTGAATACATAACTACTAAAGACTATGCAACAACAATAAGAAATAAAACATGCACTCAACTTACCTTTGACAACCTTTTACCTATATATGGACTCAATTAACTAAATTATTATATTTAAACTTATGGATCCTGCATCGAACTAGTTTCCTCCTTAAGAATCATCGCCCTATTGGGCACCAAATTGGGAGCAACTCCACGGATATCCAGCGCATTAAAAATAGAAAAGGTTACGTCTTGTACTCCAATTAGAAGTCATAGATCACTGTTCCATACAACTCAAGGTATATACGTTCCAAGAGTTTTGATGCAAGCCCTCTTACACTTTATACGTGATTACCCGGTTTAATAATATTATGGCTCACACACAACATCACATAAAGACATGCATCAAATCAATCAAGCCATATTTATTATCTTCAATTTAAGGTGATTCAAAGTTAATCTCATGTGTGTCCTTTCATTAAACTGAACTTCCTTTACCACACATTAACTGCGAGTGGCTAATTACTTACTTTGTCCTTGACGACACATTAAACTGTGAGTGGCAACATGTCTAAAATAATTGCTCATAACTCCTTTTAATCATGTGAATAAAATTTCACAACTACCTTTCTTGTTGATTAAGTAACTAACCAACTTAAAAATAATTTCCTTTCTTGATTAATAAACTATTGGCCAAATTAATCTGATCATAACATTCCAATCCAAACTTATAAGAATTCATATTACTATTCAACATGGAATGCGATCATACTTTAAGAACATGGTACTAATAAATTTGTCATGCACATAAATTCATGATTCAACAAGCATAACAATATTTCATAGAAACAAGGAATCATTCAAGCATGAATTCTAGTCCCTGTGTTTGTCTTGAATACTTACGTACCTTGTAAAGTAACGGTGCTCCGCTATAACTTCTAGAAGTGGACTAGTTCAAAGTCTCTTACATAAGGAAAACGGAAACTAAATTAAAACCTTGTTGACTAAGTTCTACAACAACTATAAACTAATTCTTATATTGGAAACTTGTCCAAAACATTCCTTATATGGTCTCTATTCAATTCCATACTACACTTTAATTTTCTATTGTATGACTACTTGGTTTTCGGGACATATTTATGCTTTATAAAACCTTAGTATAATTTTTATGCCACTTTAGAAAAGTGGATAGCAATATAAAATTAACAAAACTCCTTGAAAAACTTCAAAAACAACATAAATCAATCATACAATGTATTACTTAATTTGTATGATCAATTTATGCTAGTTACATACTTTAAAAGCCTAATTATTCACTTTATAAATTCTGGATAGCATGTTAAACATGCTTAAAATCACTTTTAAATTTCATAAAACATACTAAAAATTATATGTAACATCATAGAATTCATATGTGATCATACTAGCATAATATGAACACTTAAAACTTACTTTAACTTGTTTTTATACAAATTTCAGATTTATTTATTAACTTTAAATTTATGAAAAAATTATAAAAAAACATCATAATCTCATGGTAAAACTCTTCGTCAATAAACTAACATAATTATGAAACCAAACTACGCTTTAGAACAGTTTTTCATAAACCAAAACATGTTCATAATATTTATTCAATTGAATTTCATGATTATAAATTTTGGGCAGCAATTTATTTTATTTTCAAAGCCTTTATAAATGAATCTAAACTTCATAAAATCATCATTAATTCACACAACAATAATTCGTGATCATTATATAAAGGTTTAAGTCATAAAAACTCATAAAAGTCATAAATTTCATGATTTACAAACCCTAATCTAAAATTTCACGAACAACAATTTAATTCATGCCTTAAAACAAATCATAACATTATTAAACATGATTAAAACTAATAAAAGCAAGATTAAACATAAACATGAACATGAATTTGCAAGATTGAATTAAAAAGAAAGAAGATTTTTTTTAAGAAGGTCCAAAAATATAGAAGGAAGGGGAGGAGTGTGAGGTAGCCGACGGTGGCTCCGGCTGGTGCAGGTGGTGGTCCGACAGTGGGTTTCGGTTGGGCAAGGATTCCAAAAACACAAAAATATTTTTTTTTTCTGTTTTCCGAAAACTGCATTTTTTTTCCTCTCTTTTTTCTCAAAATTTTTTGAATCGTAATGGCTAGTATGAGCATGAAAATCTAAAATTTTCGGTTTTAAGGGGTATTTATAGACCCCAAAGTAGGATTTGGAAAAACCCATACTTATCCTAACAAGTGGAAATTACCTTTAGGCCCTTGCCTCAAAATAAATTAGGAAACCCTTGAAAATTCTATTTTTAGAAGCCTTTTAAAATATTTTGAAAACATGAAATATTATTTATGAACACAAATAATTACTTTCAATCAAAACTTATTTATTATTTATTTTATTACTATTAATTTATTTTCATTTAATATTCCTATTGTACATAATTTTTCAATAAAAATATTAAAATTACACGAATAAAATACAAAAACACTTTCTTAAAATACGTGAAAATGTGGGGTATTACAGTCTACCCCCCTTAAAAGAAGTTTCGTCCAGAGACTTTGTGTAGATTAGTGTATAGAAATTGAATAGAGACTACATTTACTTCAATTTTTCTTACTGAAATACTATGTTGTTTTATACCTTAGACACTTACTTGACAACTTTCTAGTACACAAACATAAACTTCTTACTTAAAAGTCGTAGAGACTCATAAAAACTTGCAAAATTGAGGGTAAAAACTAGCTAAAGACAGGTCGCTTTTTACCCCCCTTAAGAATCGAGTTATGTTCCCGTAACTCTACTACTAACCTGAAATAGCTCTGGGTATCTTTCTCTCATCATGTCTTCAGCTTCCCAAGTAGCTTCTTCGGTTTCTTGGTTAGACCACAACACCTTCACTATTTGACACTCTTTCTACGCGTATCTCTGACCTTACTATCTAGGATTTTAGTTGGCCTCTCTTCATAGGTCAAACTTTGGTCTAACTCTATGTTTCAGGTTGTAACACATGTGACTCGTCTGGCACATACTTTCTTAGTTGAGACACATGAAAAACATTGTGAACCTTGCTCAAATCCATTGGTAGTGCTAACTTATAAGCTACCTTTCTAACCCTTTGCAAGATCTCATAGGGTCCTATTTATTTTGGGCTCAATTTTCCTTTCTTTCCAAACCTCATCACTCCTTTCATTGGTGATACCTTAAGAAACACCTTATCGCCAACTTCAAACACAACTTGGCGTTTTTGATCGGACTTTTGTCGATCTTGTGCTGCTTGAATCTTCGCTTGTATAACTCTAATTTTCTCGGTGCTTTCTTCTATTAATTGAGGTCCTACAATCACTGCCTCACTTATGTCGTTCGAACACAAGGGGCTCCAACACTTCCTTCCATATAAAGCCTCAAAAGGTGCCATGCCAATACTTGCATGGTAACTATTGTTGTATGAAAACTCAATGAGATCTAAGTGATGATACAAGTGTGAATAGCAATACATTTATACTTGGTCTACAATGATGGAGGATCACGTTCTTGAAAGTTTCTTGATTAAAAGTTTCAATCTAGGACGTTTCTTCAAGCTTCTAAAGATAAAATTTCAATTCGGAGTAGTGCAGTATGTCTGAGTTTTAAGATTTTTCATTGACAGTTGGCTTTGAGTTAGAAGGCGTGTAAATATGCGTTGGAAAGCTTATTGAATCTACTTTTAGGGAAAAATATTTCAAAAATTTAGAAAAATACTCAAGATAATTTTATATCCATTTTTCTGCTCGGCTGTCAAACTAAAAATCAGTTTTTAGTTAGATTTCTTTTATCTAGAGTCCAAGTATAGTTAGGATATGTTTTTAGGACGTGTTTAGTGTTTTGTTTTGTGATTTTTATTTTCATAATTTTGTTTGTTAGTTTTTTAGAAAATTTGTTAGGATATTTTCTTGATTAGATAAAGTTTGTTAGAGTTTGTTAGGCTAGATAAGTTCAAGTGCAAGTTGCATGATAATGTGGCAATCTTATCTTGAGTTGTGCAACTTGTGCAAGTGGCACAAGTGGGGCGTGTATTTTGTTGATTTTAGGTAGGATTTTTTTGATGATTATACCTATAAATAATCTCAACATTAGGTTGTAATTAATTAAGTTGGAGTTGAATAAAAAAAAGTTTGTTTGTTTACTTGAAAACAAAATCCGAAAAAAATTGAGAGTTGGTGATTTATTTCTTTATATTCTTGTGATTTAATTAGTAGCTTTGAGGGTGCTTAGGCTTATCAAAGTATTAATTGATCAAACTAAAATTAAGAATCTTGGTGACTTGGTCTTTATAGATTCGAAATTTTAACTTATACCCTTGTGAGTTTTTGTTTACACGAAGATTCACATCAAGTGATCCTCCCTATTCGCTTGTAAGTCCATTACACAAGCCTTTAGCATATCCTTTAAGGTTTGTGTGGTTCTTTCTGTCCGTCCATCAGTTGCTGGATGGAAAGCTGTACTCATTTTCAATGTTGTACTAAAGTTCTCTTGAATACTTTTCCAGAATTTCAAAAGAAACCTAGAATCCCTATCTGACACGATATCCTTTGGAATTCCATGTAGCCTCACAACATGTTTTATGTAAGCCTTTGCGAGTTGTTGCATCTTCCAAGTCTCTTTCATGGGTATAAACACTGCTGACTTAGTAAGTCTATCCCCCACTACTTGTATGGTATCATTCTGATTCTTCAACTTTGGCAAGCAACTCACAAAGTCCATTGATATGCAATCCCATTTTCCTCCTGTTATTTCAAGTGTCTGGACTTCTCCTCTTGGTCTCTTATGCTCAAATTTGACCTTTTGGCAAGTAAGACATTTACTCACAAATTCAGCCACTTCTCTCTTCATCCTAGGCTACCAATACATCTTCTTTAAATCCTTATACAGCTTATCGCCTTCAGGATGCACTGAATACGAGGTATTATGACCTTTGTCCATGATTCTTTGTTTCAAATCTTCACATTTATGTGGTACACACCACCTTTTATACCTTAAACTTCCAACCTCATGAATCTTAAAGTCCATAGCTTTTCCTGTCTTCAATTCATCCTTTTCCTGTCTAATTGCACATCCTCCTCCTGGTTCTTCTTAATTTCCTCAAGTATTGTTGGTTGGACACTAAGGTTACAAAGAATTCCTTCCAACTCTCCCCTCTCCCTCCTTCACTATTTCCAAACTCAATCTCTCTATATCCTTACATAGTTCATTAGCGGCCACCAAGGTTTCACTCCATGTTTTGTTTTACGACTTAGAGCATCGGCTACCACATAGGCTTTCCCTTCATGGCACTGGATATCTAGGTCATAATCCTTGATCAACTCAAGCCATCGCCTTTGTCTCATATTTAAGTCTTTTTGAGTGAAAAAGTACTTCAAGCTCTTGTGGTCTGTGTATATCCTATATTTCACCCCATACAAGTAATGCCTCCATATTTTTAAAGCAAACACTATTGCTGCTAACTCCAGATCATGAGTAGGGTAGTTCACCTCATATGGTTTCAATTTTCTCGAGGCATAAGCTATCACCTTTCTATTTTGCATTAACACACATCCCAAACCATTTTTAAAAGAATCAATATACACATCGTAAGAGTCACTTCCATCTGGCAAGGTCAGCATTGGTGTTGTAGTCAAACGCTCTTTTAAGGTCTGAAATGCCTCTTCACACTTATTACTCCACCCAAATTTACAGTCCATCTGGTCATGGGTTTAGCAATCCTCGAAAATTCTTTCACAAACCTCCTATAATAACCTGCTAACCCTAAGAAACTCCGTACATCCGTTACATTCTTAGGTGTAGGCCACTCTTTAACTGCTTCAATTTTGGCGGGATCTACTTCAACTCCCTCTTTAGACACAATATGCCCCAACAATGCTACTTTCTCCAACCAGAAGTCACATTTCGAGAATTTAGCATACAACTCATTCTCCCTTAATGTCATCAAGATTTTGCTCAAGTGTTTCACATGTTCTTCCTTACTCTTCGAATACACCAAGATGTCATCAATGAAAACGACCCCAAAGTTATCAAAACCGTTGGAAAATTCTATTCATTAGATCCATAAAAATTGCTGGCACATTGGTTAACCCAAAAGCCATAACAATGAACTCATAGTGTCCATACCTAGTGCGAAAAGCAGTTTTCGGTATGTCCTCATTAACAATCCTCCATTGATGGTATCCTGACCTCAAATTAATCTTAGAAAACACAGTAGCTCCCTTCAATTGATCAAACAAGTCATCAATCCTCGGCAATAGATACTTATTCTTGATTGTCACCTTATTCAGCTCCCTATAGTCAATACATAACCTCAAACTCCCATCTTTCTTATAAACATTACTGGTGCTCCCCAAGGTGAAGAACTAGGCCTAATGTAACCCTTTTCCAACAAATCTTGCAACTGTTCCTTCAACTCACTCGTTTCTGCAGGCGCCATCCTATAGGGTGCTTTGGAAATAGGTGCTGTTCCTGAGACTAAGTCTATGGTAAAACCAATTTCTCGTTTAGGTGGAATCCTCGGAATCTCCTCCGGAAGCACGTCCTTACTACCTCAATATCCTCGGGCTTAGCAGTCTCAACATGATCCACATCTCTCACACTACAAAGGTAAATTGGAAAACCTTTCTTTACAAACTTAGAAAACCTCATTACTGACACTATTTTGTTGTGTTTTGGTCTTCCTGCCCTCCAATAGCTCACCTCCTTACCCTTATTCATCAACGAGATCTTCTGTGGTTCACATAGAATTTCAGCCTTATGTTTACTCAACCAATCCATCCCCAGGATTACTTCTAAGTCACCTAACTCAAACTCGATTAGGTTAGCCTTAAACTCCACTCCCTTAATTTCTATAGGAACATCCTGAAATCTCCTTGAACACTACACCTCTTGTCCTGAGGGTAACACCATTGACATATCTACTGCATCTACTTTTCCCAACACAGGTTTTAACTTTTCTAGGAGTTTAGTGGAAACAAAAGAGTACGTTGCACCTGAATCAAACAAAACTTCAACAAGAAGAGATTGAATAGAAAAAGTACCAATGATTACGTCCTTATTAGCATCCGCTTCTCTTCGAGCCATCACATTCAGTTTTCCAGTGTTTGAGGTCTTAGTCTGTCCTCATCCATTCCCACTCCCTTTCCTATTTCCGGCTTGAGGTGTCACCCTTCCTCCCATATTTCCTTGAAAACCCTCTTGTTTTCCCCAAGTTGGGTTCCCCCTAGCTTGAGAATTCTGTCCCTCCTTTCCTTTGTTCTTAGAGAAGCACTCATACTCATGGTGTCCAAGTTTGTTACACAACCGACAAGTCACTGGGTTTCCTGCACAGTCCTTTCCTGGGTGATTGTTGGGACAGTTCTTGCAAAAGTACACACGCCCTCCTTGACTAGCCATCTGAGTTCTATTCCCATTTCTAGAATTAGGCTTCCCATGGTTTCCCTTATTACCCAGGAAGTTGTTGTTGAAACGAGGTCTCTTATATCCACCATGATTCCCTTGTTGGTTAAAGTTTCCTCCACCATCCTTCCTCTTCTCCCTTGTCTTACCTTCCTTCTGTACCTCCTTCTTCTTTTGGTCTATGGCATACAAGTGTGCAGCTCAACTATATATATCATCCAAGGATTCAAAGATCTGTCCAGCTAGTTGTGACTGTAAATCTAAGGGTAACCCTCTTTCATAGCGACTAGCCTTCAACCTCTCAATTGCTACAGCCTTAGGAGCAAACCAAGACAGTTCTATGAACTTAGAGTAGAACTCAGTGACATACATACTTCCCATCTTAGAAACTCCTCATCCTTCTGTTTCTAAAGAAAGACAGGGTAAAACTTATTACTAATCTGCTCCTAAAACATATCCCAATTAAATCCTGGTAAAGCCCTTATTATAGCCTCATTTTGTGACCATCATAAATCAGCTTCTCCTCTCAAATAGTACATAACATGGTTCACTTTAAGCTCTTCTGGACACTCTACTGCCCCAAACAACTTGTTAAACTCTCTTAACCATCCCTATAGAATAGTTGGATTATGCTCTCCTTTATAAGTGGGTGGCTTATTTTGTGAAATTTTCTTGAAAAGTTCCCCAGCAGGGTCACTACCATTTCCATTTCCTCTTGCAGCTAACTGTTCAGCTACAGTAGCTAATTGCCTCACTACTTCATTCAGCTGATTGTTGTTACGTTCAACCATAGAGGAAAAGAGCTTTATATTAAATTATGTCTAAGTGCAAGTTAGGACAACATAAACTTAAATCATAAAGCACTTCCTCATTTCGTCTCATAGAAGAAGTTGCATTCTTTTAGAGAGAATGATTCACTTCGTTTTTATTGTTTACAAAACCATTAAAATAAGAATAAAGCACATAAGAAATAAAAGTAATCCCCTTGGTTCTATTCTACTTGAGGCTTTAAACCATAAAAGAAATTTATTACTTACTCTTCTTATCATTTTTGATGGCTCACTGCCACTTATTCAAACTAATGTAAACAATAACTTAAACTGTTTAACAAAACATCAAAAACACTAAACATTAATAGCTAAACTAGATCTAAACAAAGTCTCTATACATTAACATTATCTTTCTTGTCTTTTGACATCACATATTTCCTTGGTATGAACTTAGGATCATTCTTAGTGTCAACCTCTATTTCTTCATCTGTCTCTTCTTCTTCTTCTTCTTCCATTTCTTCCTCAGGATCTGATTCTTCTTCCTCTTCCTCAGATTCGGTTACCAAGTCAACATATAATGGAATTACTGGGTCTGGGTTCTCAATTTCATAACAAGAACTATCCCTTGACTCATCAGTCTTCGAACCCGTAGGAGTCTCCTTCACCATCAGGTCTTCACTTCCTTGGCTACCTTCTCGGATTAGTGTGGGCGGGGTCTCCTCACTTGCATTCATTTCTTGATACTCCTGCTTTTTCCTAGTAATATACCCCTCCAAGAATCTCCAATCACAACCCCACTGACCAACTACATTCTTATACTTAGAATAGTTCGGAAGGCCTCCAAAAAATGGAAATCACTAAATTCTGCCTTAATCTCTAAATAGGGTGAACGGTCGGGTAAGCACCTAACAATCAAGGCTGCTACATGGTCAGGCCTAACTGTAGAACCGTATTTTGTAGACATATTGGCAAGGACTTTCGTAGTCTTTCTTCTCCAATGTTCCTATTTGAGTATCTTTACTAGGCATACTATGTGACATCCTGCACAAAACTTAAGACTAATGGTCCATCCTTCTCAAAACAAAACAAAACAAAACAAACTAGCAGTTCTACAAAAAGAGGTCTTGTGGTTAACATACAATTTTCTTTACACCCAACTATTCACATAAACAACACTTTAAACATGAACTTTAATGCATGAAAGAACAGAAACAAAGTCTATCCTACATGCCCAAACTTCCTACCCAAGCTCACCTCATGGTATTATAGCAATAACACATAATACATACCCGAATTCCTTGCATACCTGCACACATAATTTATTTTTCAAAACTTTCCATTTTCGGAAATTACAATTTTTAGAAAAATTCCCTTTTTGAAAACTTTCCATAATAAGAAATTCCTCTTTCCAAAAATAATACTTAGGATACCCCAAAATAAAATTTATTTTATTTCATAATCTAAGCTATGATACCACTTTGTAACACCCTGGAATTTCCTAACTTCTTACTTCTCATTTTTCCGGAAAACATATTATAATTAATAAGGATTATATTTGTTAAAACTTCTAAATATGGAAAAACAAAAGTATTACCGCCACCGTGATAACGGCTAAGGCGTTTATCAAAGTACTACAGCGGAAGTCTTAAACCAAAACAATTTAAAACTAACTTCAAAGCCATATCAAAATAAAAATCAACTTTAAACTTATTACACTTGGGAACCATATCAATGGCCTTTAAAAACCAAAACCAAAACTGAAAGTCTTTAGAAATAAAACAATCATCTGAAATAAATGTTAGTCATCATAAGCAATAAAATAAAGCAAAGCTACAAAACACAGCAAGCGCTCTCACTACAGCCCATCGTGGAATGACTTATGCCCACTTGTACTCGCAACTTTTCTTTTACTAGACAACTACTCACCATAAGTGGGTTATTGTAGGGCCAAGTCTAAGACAAAGCCATGCACACAAAACAAACAGTCAGCAAAGCTGAGTACATAACTACTAAAGACTATGCAACAACAATAAGAAATAAAACATGCACTCAACTTACCTTTGACAACCTTTTACTTGTACATGGACTCAATTAACTCAATTATTGTATTTAAACTTATGGATCCTGCATCGAACGGGTTTCCTCCTTAAGAATCATCCCCCTATTGGGCACCAACTTGGGAGCAACTCCAAGAAGGTATTACTATGTCACATAAAGCGACGGATATCCAGCGCATTAAAAATAGAAAAGAGTACAACGTCTAGTACTCCAATTAGATCTCATAGATCACTGATCCATACGATTTCCTCCATTGTTCATACTCAAGGTATATACGTTCCAAGAGTATTGATGTAAGCCCTCTTACACTTTACGTGATTAACCGGTTTAACAATATTATGACTCACACACAACATCACATAAAGACATGCTTCAAATCAATCAAGCCATATTTATTATCTTCAATTTAAGGTGATTCAAAGTTAATCTCATGTGTGTCTTTTAATTATACCGAACTTCCTTTACCACACATTAACTGTGAGTGGCAACATGTCTAAAATAATTGCTCATAACTCCTTTTAATAATGTGAATAAAATTTCACAACTACCTTTCTTGTTGATTAAGTAAAACCAACATAAAAATAACTTCTTTTCTTGATTAATAAACTATTGGCCAAATTAATCTGATCATAACATTCCAATCCATGCAAACTTATAAGAATTCATATTACTATTTAACATAGAATGACATCATACTTTAAGAACATGCTACTTTTAAACTTGTCATGCACATAAATTCATGATTCAACAAGCATAACAATATTTCATACAATCAAGGAATCATTCAAGCATGAATTCTACTTCCTGTGTTTGTCTTTAGTACCTACGTACCTTGTAAAATAACGGTGCTCCGCCACAACTTCTAGTAGTAGACTAGTTCAAAGTCTCCTACATAAGGAAAACCGAAACTAAATTAAAACCTTGTTGACTAAGTTCTACAACAACTATAAACTAACTCCTATATTGGAAATTTATCCAAAACATTACTTATATGGTCTCTATTTAGTTCCATACTACACTTTCCTTTTCTGTTGTATGACTACTTGGTTTCTATGCTTAATTTATATGATCAATTTATGCGGATTACATACTTTAAAAGCCTAATTATTCACTTTATAAATTCTGGATAGCATGTTAAACATGCTTAAAATCACTTTTAAATTTCATAAAACATACTAAAAATTATATGTAACATCATAGAATTCATATGTGATCATACTAGCATAATATGAACACTTAAAACTTACTTTAACTTGTTTTTATAAAAATTTCAGATTTATTTATTAACTTTAAATTTATGAAAAAATTATAAAAACATCATAATCTCATGGTAAAACTCTTCTACAATCAACTAACATAATTATGAAACCAATCTATGCTTTAAGATAGTTTTTCATAAATCAAAACATGTCCATAATATTTATTCAATTGAATTTCATGATTATAAATTTTGGACAGCAATTTATTTTATTTTCAAAGCCTTTAAAAGTCAAACTAAACTTCATAAAATCATCATAAATTCACACAACAATGATTCATGATCATAATATTGAATTTTAAGTCATAAAAACTCATAAAAATCATAACTTTCATAATTTACAAACCCTAATCTAAAATTTCATGAACAATTTTATTCATGCCTTAAAACAAATCATAACTTTATTAAACATGATTAAAACTCATAAAACCATGATTAAATATAAATATCAACATGAATTTGCAAGATTGAATTGAAAAGAAAGAAGGAATTTTTTTAAGAAGGTCCGAAAATACCGAAGGAAGGGGAGGAGTGTGAGGTGGCCGACGGTGGCTGGCGGGTGCAGGTGGTGGTCCGGCAGTGGGGTCCAGTTGGGCACGGATCCCAAGAACACAAAAATTATGTTTTCCGAAAACTGCAGTTTTTTTCTCTCTAAATTTTTGGAATCCTAATGACTAGTATGAGCATGAAAACTTGAAATTTTGGGTTTTAAAGGGTATTTATAGGCCCCAAAGTAGGATTTGGAAAAACCCATACTTATCCTAACAAGTGGAAATTACCTTTAGGCCCTTTCCTTAAAATAAATTACGAAACCCTTGAAAATTCTATTTTTGGAAGCCTTTTAAAATATTTTGAAAACATGAAATATTATTTATTAACACAAATAATTACTTTCAATCAAAACTTATTTATTATTTATTTTATTATTATTAATTTCTTTTCATTTAATATTCCTATTGAAGATCATATTTCAATAAAAATATTAAAATTACACGAATAAAATACAAAAATACTCACTTAAAATATGTGAAAATGTGGGGTATTACATTAGCAGTCTCAACATGATCCACATCTCTCACACTACAAAGGTAAATGGGAAAACCTCTCTTCACAAACCTAGCAAACCTCATTACTGACACTATTTTGTTGTGTATTGGTCTTCCTGCCCTCCAATAGCTCACCTTCTTACCCTTATTCCTTAACGAGATATTCTGTGGCTCGCATAGAATCTCAGCCTTATGTTTACTCAACCAATCCATCCCTAGGGTTACTTCTAGGTCACATAAATCAAACTCCATTAGGTTAGCCTTAAACTCCACTCCCTCAATTTCAATAGGAACATCTAGAAATCTCTTTGAACACTGCACTTCGGATCTTGTCCAGAGGGTAACATTATTGACATATCTATTGCGTCTACTTTTCCCAACACAGGCTTTAACTTTTCTAGAAGCTTAGTGGATACAAAAGAATATGTTGCACCAGAATCAAACAAAACATTAACAGGAAGAGAGTGAATAGAAAAAGTACTAGTAATCACATCCTTATTAGCATCAGCTTCACTTCGAGCCATCTCATTCAGCTTGCCAGTATTTTTGGTTTTAGTCTTTCCTCCTCCATTCCCACTCCCATTCCTTTTCCCGGCTTGAGGTGTCACCTTTCCTCCCATATTTCCTTGGAAACCCCTTTGTTGTCCCCCAACTGAATTCCCCCTAGCTTGAGAATTTTGTCCCTCCTTTCCATTGTACTTAGAGAAGCACTTATACTCACGATGCCCAAGTTTGTTACACAACCGACAAGTCACTGGGTTCCCTGCACAGGCCTTTCATGGGTGATTGTTAGGACACTTCTTGCAATAGTACACACGCCCTCCTTGACTATCCCTCTGAGCTCTGTTCCCATTTCCAGAAGTAGGCTTCCCAAAGTTTCCCTTATTACCCTGGAAGTTGTTGTTGAAACGAGGTTTCTTAAATCCACCGTGATTTCCCTGTTGGTTGAAGTTTCCTCCACCATACTTCCTTTTCTCCCTCGTCTCACCTTCCTTCAGTACCTCCTTCTTCTTTTGGTTTATGGCATACAGATGTGCAGCTCTACCATATAACTCATCCAAAGATTCAAAGATATGTCCAGCTAATTGTGACTGAAGGTAGAAAGGTAACCCTCTTTGAAAATGACTAGCCTTTAACCTCTCAGTTGCTACAGGTTCGGCAGCAAACCTAGCCAATTCTATGAACTTAGAGTAGTACTCAGTGACAGACATACTTCCCATCTTAAGGTCTAGAAACTCCTCAGGTTTCTATTTCTGAAGAAACATGGGATATAACTTATTACGAATTTGCTCTTGAAACATATACCAATTAAATCCTGGTAAAGCTCTTATTTCAGCCTCATTTTGTGACCACCATAGATCAGCTTCTCCTCTCAGATAGTAAACAGCATGGTTCACCTTAAGCTCCTCTGGACAATTAACTGCCCCAAACAACTTTTAAAATCTCTCAACCATCCCTCTGGAACAGTTGGATTGTGCTCTCCTTGGTAAGTGGGTGGCTTACTTTGAGAAACCTTCATGAAAAGTTCCCCAGCAGGGTCACTACCATTTCCATTTCCTCTAGCAGCAAATTGTTCGGCTACAGTAGCTAATTGCCTCACTACTTCATTCAGCTAATTGTTGTTACGTTCAGCCATTCTATTTCTCCTATAGAGGGAAAGTCCTTTATATTAAATTATGTATAACTGTAAGTTAGAACAACATAAACTTAAATCATAAAACACTTTCTCATTTCGTCTTATAAAAGAAGTTTCATTCTTTTAGAGTGAACGATTCACTTAGTTTTGATTGTTTACACAACCATTAAGTAAGAATAAAGCACATAAGAAATAAAAATAATTCCCTTGATTCTATTCTACTTGAGGCTTTATTTCATGAAAGAAATTTATTACTCAACTCCTCTTATCATTTCTTATGGCTCACTGCCACTTATTCAAACTAATGTAAACAATAATCTAAGTTGTTCAACTAAACATCAGAAACATTAAACAATATTAGCTTAATCATATCTAAACAAAATCTCTAAACATTAACATTATCTTTCTTGTCCGTTGACATCACATATTTCTTTGGTATGAATTCTGGATCATCTTTTGTATCAACCTCCATTTCTTCCTCCATTTCTCCTTCTTCTTCTTCCATTTCTTCCTTTGGATCTAACTCTTCTTCATCTTCTTCAGAATCGATTACCAAATCTACATACACTGGAATTACTGGATCTAGGTTCTCGATTTCATAACATAGACTGTCCCTTGACTCATCAGTCCTTGAACTAGTAGTAGTCTCCTTCACCATCATGTCTTCACTTCCTTGACTATCTTCTGGGCCTGGTTTTGGCGGGGTCTCATCACTTACATTCATCTCCTGATACTCCTTCTCTTCCCTAGCAATGTACCCCTCCAAGAATCACCAATCACAACCCAATTGGCCAACTGCATCCTTATATTTAGAATAGTTCGGAAGTCCTCCAGCAAAGTGGAAATAGCTAAACTTTGCCTTGATCTCTAGATATGACGAATGGTCGGCCAAACACTTAACAATTAGGGCTGTTACATGGTCGGATTGTTCCAATTGTGGCAGCTTCAATACAATACTCATATACCAACAGTAAAACCGTATTTTCTAAACATACAGGGGTGGACTTTCGTAGTCTTTCTTCTCCAAGGTTCCTACTTGTGTGTCTTTGTTAGGCATATTATACGGCATCCATCACAACAGTTAATACTAATGGTCCATCCTTCCCAAAACAAAACAAAATAACATTTCTATAAAAGAGGTCTTGTGGCTAACATACAATTTCCTTTACACACAACTATTCACATAATTGTCCTTAAACATGAACTTTAATGCATGAAAGAACAGAAATAAAGTCTATCCTACATGCCCAAACTTCCTACCCAAGCTCACCACATGATATTAAAGCAATAACACATTATACATACCTGAATTTCTTGCGTACCTGCACACATAATAATTTATTTTTCAAAACCTTCCATTTTCTGAAATTACCATTTTTAGAAAAATTCCATTTTGAAAAACTTTCTAAAATAGGAAATTCCTCTTTCCAAAGATAAAACTTAGGCTACCCCCAAAAACAAACTTTATTTTATTTTAAAATCTAAGCTTTGGTAACCCCTTTTTAACACCCTAGAATTTCCTAACTTCCTACTTTATATTTTTTCGGAAAATACATTATAAATATTAAAGAGTTATATTGATTAAAACTTCTAAATACGGAAAAACCAAAGTATTATCGCCACCGTGATAACGACTAAGGCATTTATCAAAGTACTACAACGAAAGTCTTAAAACCAAAAACCAATTTAAAACTAAACTTCAAAACAATCTCAAAATAAAAATCAACTTTAAACTTTATTACACTTCGGAACCATATTAATGGCCCTTACAAGCCAAAACTAAAATCTTTACAAAAATTAAAACAACATTCAATTAAACATTAGTACTTCATAAGCAATATAAATAAAGCTACAAAACACAATAAGCGCTCACACTCCAGTCCAGCATGAAATGACTTATGCCCACTTGTACCTGTAGTTTTGCTTAATCTAGACAACTACTCACCAACAAGTGGGTCATTGTAGGGCCAAGTCCAAGACAAAGCCATGCGCACAAAACAAACAGTCAACAAAGCTGAGTACATAACTACTAAAGACTATGCAACAAAACAACATGAAATAAAACCTACACACATCTTACCTTTGATAACCTTCCACCTGTGCATAGACTCAACAAATTAATTACTATATTTAAACTTGTGGATTCTGCATTGAACGGGTTTCCTCCTTAAAAATCGCTCTAATGGGCACCAACTTCGGAGCAACTCCAAGAAGGTATTACTATGTCACACAAAGTGACGGAATGCCAGCGCATTATAAATATAAAATAGTACAACGTCTTGTACTCCAATTAGAAATCATAGATCATTGTTCCATACGACTCCCCCCATTATTCATACTCAAGGTGATGTAGAATGAGTTCCTGGTAGGGTCTCTTCAACTGAATACGTGGAGAGGGAACTAGAGGACTACACGTCAAATGGACAGGTGTTGGCTTTTTCACTTCCTGATGGCTCGGACCTCGATTCCTGCAAAACAAGGGAATAAAATCCTCGTAGGATTTTTTCCCCCTCCGATGCTTAAGTAAGTATTTGTATGAGGATTAAGGCAAATTAACAATAATTAGCAATTTGGTAATCTAGAGAGGGAAACTAGTGAGAGAAATTCTCTTAGTGTGATGAATGAAGATTTGATTGAATGTTTGAATGTTGAATGCCCCCAAAATGATGATTTTGAGGGGTATTTATAGCCTTAGGTTTGGAGGCCAACAAATAGGACGATGACATTTGTCATCGTCTAATTGGTTGATGCTTGATCAAGCCTCATGGGCTTTTGCAT
>PYUH01000981.1:87188-103431 GCA_016808085.1 Suaeda aralocaspica
TCCCAGTATTGGATCATTTGCTCTCTTCTAGCTTGATCTGCTTTCTCAGCTTTCTTCTTCTCAATCTTGTATCTCAGATTCTCTTCATCATCATGCTTATCTGATTCAAGAGTGAATGGATGTGAATCAGACATCTCTTTGGTTGCTGTTGAACCCGACGAGTCAGATCGGCTCTGTTCACGCTGGGCTCGTTTGGAGTTCAAATATTCTCTTACGTCTCTGCTAGATGCCCTCCTTTCATTGATAACTTCTCTAGCATCCTTACTCGAAGTTCTCTTAGCCTCAAGATACTCTCTAGCATCATGAGCTAATGACTTTTTGAATTCAATGAATTCTCTAGCATCAGATCTTATCATGCTTACTTCAGTTTGTCCTTTGGCCACCTCCCGTTTTGGCTTATACTTAGGAGTGACAGGATACTTTCTGAGTGCACCCCAGTGAGCTTTCAATGGAGTTCTTTCCTTCTTGATTTTTTCAACTTTCTCTTGGAAAGTTAGTTTTCCTTCACCTTGATCTTCTTGACACGACTTCCCTTTAAGCTTTCTCTGGCGAGGATCACCCTCCTCATGAGTTCTCTTGGAGGAATGCTCCCGTAGAGCATCCGTAAAGGACTCTTTGAGACCTTCCAAGATACTCTTGAGTTGACCCATAGTCACGGGTTGATCCTCTGTTGCTTTCCCCTTAGGAGAGCCAGTTCCTTGTCCGGTTTCATAGTTCCCGGATTGATCAAGGTACCGTGTCTCATCCTCGGTTGGATGTGAACCACCAGTCATCCTCAGGTGCCTTCCCCTCAGACGGCGCCAAATGATGTAGAATGAGTTCCTGGTAGGGTCTCTTCAACTGAATACGTGGAGAGGGAACTAGAGGACTACACGTCAGATGGACAGGTGTTGGCTTGTTCACTTCCTGATGGCTCGGACCTCGATTCCTGCAAAACAAGGGAATAAAATCCTCGTAGGATTTTTTCCCCCTCCGATGCTTAAGTAAGTATTTGTATGAGGATTAAGGCAAATTAACAATAATTAGCAATTTGGTAATCTAGAGAGGGAAACTAGTGAGAGAAATTCTCTTAGTGTGATGAATGAAGATTTGATTGAATGTTTGAATGTTGAATGCCCCCAAAATGATGATTTTGAGGGGTATTTATAGCCTTAGGTTTGGAGGCCAACAAATAGGACGATGACATTTGTCATCGTCTAATTGGTTGATGCTTGATCAAGCCTCATGGGCTTTTGCATTCAAGCCTCAAGGCCCAAATTCCTCCTTTTTTCCCTACCTTGTAGCCTCGAATAGGATTGCGACACGTGGCAGAGGTTTCTCTTCTTTTAAGTATTTGTTGTGGACACGTGGCCCAATCTTACAACGACACGTGGCCGTGTGGAGCCCACCTTGGTGGTCCAGCCATTGCCAAGTGGCAGTGCCACCTGGACTTTTAGTGGACACGTGGCCCAGTATTATGCTGACACGTGGCATGAGTTGGCGTGCCACATCACAAGGTATATACATTCCAAGAGTTTTGATGCAAATCTTCTTACACTTTACGTGATCAACCGGTTTAACAATGTAATGAATCACATACAATATCACACGAAAACATGCATCACATCAAGCAAGCCATATTAATTATCTTCAATTTAAGGTGATTGAAAATTAATCTCATGTGTGTCCTTTAATTAAATTGAACTTCCTTTACCACACATTAACTGTGAGTGGCTAAATATTTACTTCCTCTTTGACCACACATTAAACTGTGAGTGGCAACATGCATAAAATAATAACTCATAACTCCTTATAATCATGTGAATAAAAAATTCACAACTACCTTCCTTGTAAATTAAGTAACTAACCAACTTAAAAATAACTTCCTTCCTTTAATAATAAACTATTGGCCAAATTAAACTGATCATAACATTGGAATTCAATCTTATAAAAATTTATATTTCTATTTAACAAGGAATGTCAACATACTATAAAATCATGCTTCTAATAAAACTTGTCATGTACATAAATTCATGATTCAAACAAGCATAACTATATTTCATATCATAAAGAAATCATCCAAGCATGAGTTCTAACTCTTATGTTTTTCTTTAGTACTTACATACCTTGTGAAATAGTGGTGCTCCACCATAACTCCTAAATGTTGACTAAATCAAAGTCTCCTACATAGAGAAAACCGAAACTAAATTAAAACCTTGTTGACTAAGTTGTATAACAGCTCTAAACTAACTTTTACACTGGAACCTTGTCTAAAACATTCCTTAGATGGTCTCTATTCAATTCCATACTACACTTTAATTTTGTATTGTATGATTACTTACTTTTCGGGACTTATTTATGCTTTATAAAACCTTAATATAAATTTTATGCCACTTTCGAAAAGTGGAAAACAATTTAAAATTACCAAAACTCCTTGAAAAACTTCAAAACCAACATAAATCAATCATACAATGTATTACTTAACTTATATGATCAACTCATGCTAATTACATACTTTAAAAGCCTAATTATTCACTTTATAAAATCTGGACAGCATGTCAAACATGCTGAAAATCACTTTTAAACTTCTTGAAACTTACTAAAAAATTATATGTAACATCATAGAATTAATATGTGATCATACTAGCATAATATGAACACATAAAACTTATTTTAACTTGTTTTTATAAAATTTTCAGATTTATTAATTAAATTTAAAGTCATGAAAAACTCATAAAAACATCATAAATTCATGGCAAAACTCTTCTACAATCAAGTAGCATAATTATGAAGCCAATCTATGCTTTAGAATAATTTTTCATAAGCCAAATCATAATATTTATTCTATTGAATTTCATGATTACAAAATTTGGACAACAATTTCTTTTATATTCAAAGCCTTTAAAAATCAATCTAAACTTCACAAAATCATCATAAATTCACACAACAACAATTTATGATCATAATATTGAAGTTTAGGTCATAAAAACTCAAAAAAATCAAAACTTTCATACTTTATAAACCCTAATCTAAAATTTTATGAACAACAAATCAATTCATACTTTAAAAAAATCATAACTTTATTAAAACATGATTGAAACTTATAAAATCATGATTAAACATAAATATGAACATGAATTTGCAAGATTGAATCAAAAGGAAAGAAGGAGAATTTTTTTTAAAAGGTCCAAAATTACTGAAATAAGGGGAGGTGCGAGGTGGCCGGCGGTGGCGCAAGGTGGCGCGAGTCCTGAGGCACGAATCCCGAGGCATGAGCTCCCAAAAAATGATTTGTCTCCCTTTTTTTTCGAAAACTGAACTGATTTTTTTTTAGGAAATTCCCTCACTCTTTTTTTCTCTCTTTCCCTCTCTAGATTTTTGGAATCCTAATGACAACTATGATGAATGAAATCTGAAAATTTGGGTTTTAAGGGTATTTATAGGCCCCAAAGTAGGATTTGGAAAAGCCCATACTTATCCTAACAAGTGGAAATTACCTTTAGGCAATTGCCTAAAAATAAACTAGGGAACTCTTAAAAATTCTATTTTAAGAAGCCTTTTAAAATATTTTATAAAACATAAAATATTATTCACAAACACAAATAATTATTATTAATTAAAGCTTATTTTGTATTATTATTTATCTATTTTCTTATATTTTTTTTCATTAAATATTCCTATTGAAGATAATTTTTCAATAAAAATATTAAAATTATACAAATAAAATACCAAAATACTTCCTTAAAATACGTGAAAATGTGGGGTATTACATAGGCGCTGGTCAGCAGCTAGGAAGAGCAATTTTTCAGCATAAGGCCATATCCCCTCTCCAATACCTTCCTTGGACAGGAAGGTAGGTGGAAAAGACAGCTCCACATCATCCACAAACACGGGATTAGCTGGCCTATGATGTTTTGAAGGGGGAGGCATGGTAGCAGCAGCCTTGGTAGCCCGTGACTGTGTATTAGCAGAGCTAGTAGTACTACTGCTTGTAGCTTTCCTTTTGGAAGCTCTCCTCTTTGCCTCCTCAAATGTCATCTTATCAAGACCTGTAAAAGACATGAAAAAATTAGGTAACATCATTCTCCTAACCCTAGAAAGAGCAACCAAAAACACATGCTATAGAAAGAAGTCTATGCCAGAAGGCACAATGGGTGTTGGAATAGGAGAAGCCTTGGTAGCGTCAAAAGTCCTCTCCTCGATAGGATAGCTTAAAAATTCCTTGGACACAAAAGTCTCAGTAACCAAGGGAGGTGGAGAGTGAACTACAAAAGGAAATGAGTAAGAAGCAAATTAATAGGAGTGTCAAACAAACAGAACACAAGAGGAACTAGCAAATATACCTGTAGTATTCCACGCACTTGGAAGCCATTCCCCCTCTTTTCCAAGGGAAGACTTCTTGACAAAAAAGTATATACCTTTCCACCCCTTATCTGACGCACCCTCATCATCCACCAACTTAGTTCTAGTTACCCTAACCTTCAAAGAAGCAAACCCTGGACCTACCTTCCTAATGTAGTATACGGCCATCAAATCATCAAAACCAAATTCTAGCCCCCATTCCCTACTCTTTTCTTCAACTACTTTACAAATCCTCTAGAAATATGGTTGGGATTGGCCAGGACCTAGACCTAGACGCTCAATAGCAGCTTTAGTAAGCCAGGAGAACGGGTAGGTGAATCCAATCAAGAAGGGATATTCAAAGAAACAGATGTGATAAGAGGGACAAGTTTCAGGGCGTTGGCTAGAAGTAGGGGCCACTAGCTTAGCGAATTCAGGGAAAAGGGCCATAGCATCTACCCATTGCAATTACGAAACAATCTCTAAATCTAAGTGGATATATGTGGTTTCTAAGGGCTCCTAAAAGTCGAATTTTGGTCATGAAACAAAAGAAAAAGGAGAAGAATCTTAGTACCTGATGAGAATTAAAACGCTTCAAATCCGCGAAATCACAAAGCAATTCAGTTTAATTTATAGATCTCTTTCTCTTTGAAAAAGAATTCGTAAGTTGAGGTAGGTTTAATTGAAGGATTGGCAGGTATTTATCGAGATTAATCACATAGATAACGGATAGATTTTTGCATTGATTATCCTAACTGCCTAAATCTTTTCATATCTTTTCAATTATAGGCATGCATTTAGATTTTATTTAAAAGGATATTAATTGCATCTAAATAGATCAGTTTTATCCTTGGAATTTGTGTTCTACCTTTATCTGACTAAACAGTAACTTGCAACCTGGAAACTGGCGCCTCCATCTTACAAGTTAGGGGCAAATTGTAATGGCTAAATTTCTATCTATGATCTATCCTGAATGCAGCTATGCAGTTACCAGCTATCTTCTTAGCAACCAGCTATGGATTAGGGCTTGTTCAAGGAGTAAGTCGCGAATCAAGCAGTTGAGAAGGAGACTGATTCAAGATACGTCCAAAAGGCAAGGTTCATAGGATACGTGCCTACAAGATAGGAGGCTATACTCAAATTAGCATGAACTTGGTCAAGGATTCAAGCTAGGTACGCAGCAAGTGGAGCGGCAAAATAGGAAGGAGAATAACGGCTACTAGGAGGAGATTTGTTATAAATAGATGAGGAGATAGAGTAGAAAACACACATCATAAGCTAATATCATTACAATTCTTTACGCTACAATATTCTTGTATTCACAACAGTGTCTTATTTACATCTCTTAGCTACGTTCCTAGCAATAGTACAAGCTAGCAACACCAATTGTAATTGTAATTTATTCTTAACTAGTGGACTGGTGGAGTCAAAGCCAACCCGCGGTATTTTACCCTGATTTAGGGGGGTTTTCCGCATCACCACATGTGGTGTTTCCCCCACTCCCATCCTTGCATTTCATTTTAACTACATCACATCAAGCATAAAGCAGGGTTATTTAGTTATAGCCAGAACCAACTAAGGTTTGCTAGCTAGAGCGAATTTTAACATAAACAAGGGGCTTGTGCCAATAGTTTTTCAAAAACAACAAATTGAAAAGGAAAAAAAAAACCTTTAAGATAATTTTCAAAAAATGACTTTCGTTTTTTTCCATTTTTACAATCAACTTTGCACCTTATATTCCATTTTTGGACTAAGTTATTGGTAACCTGATTAACGGGCTAAGTTATTTGATTTTTTTAATATTTTATTTTTATAATTTATAATTTTAAATTATGTTAATTTTTTATTAATTGAGCATTTCTTTTATCAAATCAATTCACTCTCTCGTCCCTTCAAAAAAAAATCCAATTCAATTCCATGGTTTCATCTTCAATTCTTTTCTTCTTCGCGCTTCAAAATCCCAATTTTGATACCATGAAACTTGAATCCGAAATATTCCTAAGTAATAATCAAGGTTAATGAATTTACTTGCAATAATTATCTTCACACTTCGATCCATCATCCATGTTTCTCAACATACAATGGAAATCACAATCTACCAATCAATCCAGTTTCATCACAAAGTGGTGATAAATAGTTCAACCTATTACACAAATTTTGGTTGTGATGAGATCTGTGAAACCAAATTCTAGGATTAAATTAAAATATGTGATGATTTGGGTGGTGGTGAAGTTAGTAATAAACTTGATGATTTAACCCAATCATACAAAAAAGTGGTGATAAATAGTTCTAGGATTAACCCAATTCCATCACAAATCAATTACAAATAAACCCCAAAATCCAATCTTTAGTTTTTCAAGCTTTCTCCAAATCACCACCTTAACCACCTTAGCCTCACCACTTTCGACTACCGCCCTTTCCCTTTGGTAGCAGCACCACCCTTCGGCTACCCCTAGTGCTAGCGTAGCCACTAACCACGACACATCCCTTTCCCTTTCTCCCTCCTTGTATCCACACCAACGACCAACGTTACTGGCCGCCACCACCCGCGACCCCATTGTCCCTACCTATCCTGTCTGCCGCCCAAAACCCAAGCCACCATACGCAACACCACTCCTTCCTTTCCCCTCCTATGTTTCCTTCTACTATGTACAAACCCTATTATTATTATTGATGTAGACAAAAGGTTGGAAATGGATTTTGATTTTGGTGGAAAATGTTGAAGGCTTTTCTTTGACACTTTGACTGTACTTAGATAATAGGTTTTGATTTTTGTTGAAAATAGATGATATTTTTTATGGGTTTTGATTTTTTTTAATTGTTTTCATTGTTTGAATCAATGGAGAAAGAAAAGTGGAAGATGGTGTGGGATTTTGAGCAAAACCCGAATAATTAATAAGTTTAACTTGATTTGATAGGTTAAAATTTAAGAGGGTCTAAAAATGGAAATTAAGGTGCAAAATTGGGTTCAAAAATTAAAAAAACGAAAGTTGAGTAGTTTAATAGGTTATCATCCAAAGTTCGGTCCAAAAATGAAAAAATGAAAGGTTTGCAAAATAGGGTGTTTTTAAGGATATTTTGATAATAATTACCTAATGCTTTCCAAAATTTTGAAAAAACTATCTAATGAAAACCTTTTTTTTTATTTAACAACCTAATTGTAACATTTTTCTTTCAAATAGATACCACTTAACATTTGTTGTTAAATATGCCGTTTTGGGGCCCACCGTCAAGGGTCATAAACCATTTTCTTCTTCTAAATTTTAACCTCTATTTTTTAAAAAAAATAAATAAAATAATTAACCTCTTTAAAAAGAAGGTTCAAACATAAATTGAGATAAAATAGCAGCCAAAAATCAATCAATTAAGTTAGTAACTTAATTGTAATTTTGTCAAAACACTTAAAACAAAAAACATTAGACTTTTCACTTTTGCTTATTGAGATTCGCTTACAAATTTGCATAAATTTAGAAATTTTAATGAAGGAAACCATAAAATTAATCAAGAAGGCAATAGTGGAAATTTGTTGAACAATATATAATTAAGTAAATCAAAAAATTCAACTAGCCCATCTTTGATACTATGGAGATCTACGAAGTCCTCCCTTGACAATTCTAGTGCTCAGTTTTTATATTTCAATTTTTTTTAAATTTATTTTTGGGATGATAAAGTTTGAGGTTAGAGTTGGAGGAGAAGAAGGATGTATACATCAGTTTAACCCCTTTATTTTACAATTCCATCAAAATCCCAAATTTTAGGGAAAAGTTTAAGATATCAATTTTGGATTATTGAGGAACTTTTTGTTTGCATCTTAATCATTAATCCTCCTTCAGATCTTCACCTCCTCATTTAGAAACAACTCAATCACCACCACCATCACTGCAAGCTTCCTTTTACCCAAATTTAACCTCAAGGAAAAGACAGTTGAAAAAAATCTTTGGAAGCTCTAAATTAAAGAATAACGAAAGAGAAACCAAGGAAATAGAGGAAATGAAATAGTTCGTCACTTTTTGAAAAGCAATTAAATAGAAATTCTTGACAATTACCCTAGGCGGAAAATTAATGGAAAACGTTCAGTGGTACCTATTTCAAGTAACTATAGGTGGTTAAATGAAAAAAAGTTTTCATTAACTAGTTATTTCAAATTTTGGAAAACATTAGGTAGTCATAATCATATAACCCTTAATTATTATTGATATTATTGTTATTATTATTATTGTTATTGTGATTGTTATTATTATTAATAATAATATTATTATTATTAGTATTATTATCATCATCATCATCATTATTATTATTATTATTATTATATGAAAGTAACCATGAAATAGGAATATAGAGAGAATGTAGAGAGTATAAAGAGAATGTCAATTGTATTATTATTCATCCTAACATCATAAACATAATATAATATGCATATAATTATAACATTTAAGGGGTACAATCCTTTCAAATGGTACATTCAATAGACATATTCTTTGAGGACTTTTACGGATATAATGTCATCCACAATATTTTCATAACACGCCCACTTGGATGTCAATTATATTATATAATATAATGCCAATTAATTATATGTATGCGCTTGAATGTTGCCTCATTAAAAACCGCACCAGGAAAACCTAATGGCAAAAACCATGGTTAGGGAAAAAGAGTACAACGCGCATTTACTCCCCCTCATGTGTACATCATTGAAGATCTTTTAGACGACGCAATCCAATGGTATAAGTCAACTTCCTAAATGTAGCAATTGGAAGTGCTTTATTAAACAGATCTACTTAGTTTTCGCTTGAACGAATCTTCAAGACATTAATGATGTGAATTTAGGTCCTAGTGAAATATCCTATAATACACCAATAGTGGATGAACCAATCAACTTATTAATAAATCCTATTGGGTTTGATAAGGATAAATCACAGGTTTGGGTGACAATGGTAAACAATGTGGTAAGCACTGACAATGGTGATGGCTTCCTAGCCAACACTATGGACGATGATCATTAATATTTTGTCACTGGTGGAGTGAGCCATTAGTTAAGTTAAGTGATAATAACTATAACTAGTGAAATCACAAGATGGAAACACATGGTGGTTACAGGGAACAAGTTGGTTTGGTCCATGAGTTTTTCCCATTTCATTTGATAGGGTTTTCTCATTTTGGACATTATTATTATTAGTTCTTGTAGAGTCTTGATCATCATAAATATGCTAAAATACATGAAGAATGGTTTCTTGATTAAAAGATTGAATCTTGAAGCATTTCTTAAAGTTCTTGAAGAATCTTGGAAGTTGCGCAAAAATTGACGGTTCTTTGTGGCGAGAATTTGCGTGAATTTTGGCAATCTTGGGCACCAAGATATTTTCGTGATTGTTAGGATAATTTCTGATGATTAGTTAGTTAGTTAGAGTTTGTTAGGAAAGATAATATCAAAGTGCAAGTTGCATGATGATGTGGTAATCTTATCTTTAGTGTATTGAGAAAGTTGCACAAGTAGGATTTATTTCCCTAGTTTGTGCGTGTTTCCTTTGTTGATTCTAGTTAGGATTTTGTTGTTGATTGTACCTATAAATAATCTCAACAATAGGATGTAATTCATTAAGTTTTTCTCATCGAAAATAAAAGTTCACTTCGTTGAATTTCACGGAAATTTGCGCAAGAGTGTTTGTTCGAATTTTCATCATAAATTTGTGAGTCAAGAGTGATAAACAAATTTAGATCCTAGTTAATTAATTACAGGAGTGTATTAATTAATTAGCCTTCAATTAAATAATCCAGGAGTGGAGAGTTTGATTGATAAACAACACGTGAATTTGAGGTTGTATTTGCGAATACTACTAAAAATCCTCATCAATTATTTTCGCCATTCTTCTGAAGATCATGTATGAAAAATAATTTTGGTAAGATGTGCTTTGTTCGGTCACCTTTGATGTATTCTTCACTAAGTTGTGCAATACATGCTGCGTTATCCTCATATAAAATTGTTGGAATATCTTTCCCGGATGTTAAACCACAATCTTCTCGTATATGATGAATCATCGACCTTAGCCATACACATTCACGACTAGCTTCATGAATTGATAATATCTCTAAATGGTTAGAAGAAGTAGCATGCAATAGTTTGTTTCATCGAACACCATGAAATAGCAGTACCACCACATGTGAACACATATCCAATTTGAAATCGAGCATTATGAGGATCAGATATGTATCCAGCATCTGCAAAACCAGTTAAATCTTCTTTAGCTAGATTATGAAAAAATAGACCCATATCTTTTGTACCTTGAAGATAACAAAGTATGTGTTTGACTCCATTCCAATACCTTCGGGTAGGGCATGAACTAAATCTTGCCAATAAATTAATTGAAAAAGGTATGTCAGGTCGAGTATGACTTGCAAGATACATTAATGCACCTATAGCACTTAAATATGGTACTTCAAGACCAAGAATTTCTTCATCAGTTTCCCGAGGGCGAAATGGATCTTTATCCACTTCAAGTGACCTTACAACCATTGGGCTGTTCAATGAATGTGTTGTATCCATATAAAACCTTTGCAGCACTTTTTGTGTATATGTTGTTTGGTGCATGATACAAGTGTGAATAGCAATACATTTATACTTAGCCTACAATGATGGAGGATCACGTTCTTGAAAGTTTCTTGATTAAAAGATTCAATCTAGGACGTTTCTTGAAGCTTCTAAAGATAAAATTTCAATTCACAGTAGTGCAGTATGTCTGACTTTGAAGATTTTTCATTGACAGTTGGCTTTGATTTAGAAGGCGTGTGAATATGCGTTGGAAAGCTTATTGAATCTTCTTTCAGGGAAAAATATTTTCAAGTTGAAGGAACTGCAAGACTGTACTACTGCACAAACTACAGTTTGCAAAAACAGCCAGCTCAACTCGAAGTTCAACTTAGATTCCAAAAAACACATAAATTTTCTCAACATCAGTAATTAATTAATTTATCAAACAATCTAGAAAAGGCAACAAACAGCAACAATCGACATCCTAGTAGCGAAAAAACGCATAATCTTCTTGCTTCAGAATATTCACGAGATTCTAGTGGCGAAATAGTCAATTACAATGTTTCGCAACATCAAAAATCAAGCTAAAAAGCAACAAACAACAACAATGGACATTTCAGTAGAAAAAAAAAACGCAAAAATTGTTGTCACTTAAGAATATTAACGACATTATAGAAGCAAAATCGTCGATTATAGATGTTCCGCAACATCAGTACTCAATTAGTCATATGATCTAGCTAAAAAAACAGCAGCAATTAAACAAAAGTAACAAGATTGGTGGAAAAAAATAGAGGTAAATAGGTGCAAAATAACAGCAATAATGAAATTAAACAAAAGCTAAGAAGTAAACCACAAAACCAAATATCAACAATAAAGGCGTTTAAACAAAACCAAACCACAAAGACGTCTCGACACGAATAAACCATCAGTAAACCACCACAAGTAAAAATTCAACAACACTACAAAATAACAAGCCGAATGCCTGATTAATTATCTGAAAATCGACATTCTCCACAACAATAACAACAAATTAAGCAATCAAAGTGGCAATTCAACAAACACCTGCAATACAATCAATTTATAGCCAAAATGCAAAAATCATAAACACAAAAAATTATTATATATATAAAAAAAAAACAGAGGCATTTGGACAAACACCCTCCATGCAATCCAAAGGGAAGATAAAATCCCAAAACTCCTCCATACGAAACCTTTTAGCATACCAAACATGAGTTCTCAACCTCTTAGTACCATCACTTGTAACAATAGAGAGTACGAGAGCAATGAATCATTTGCCTTCCAGATCTTGATTTGAGAGCTTGTGGCAATCAGACGACTAGAAAGGATAATACAGAGAAACAATGTTTCGCAAAAGCATACACAGAAAAAATCACTCATTCACACACACAACACACTCAACCATTCATTCATACAACAATTCAATCATTTACTTACAACCCAAAATCATTCATAATTCACATATTCAACAAATTCATTCAACCTTTCATTTATTTATTCACTCATTCATATCCATTCACTCACTCATTAACTTCAATCATTCACAAAACAAATGAATCGTAACAACATCAAACCAAAATATATATGAGAGCAACATGAAACCAAAATTAAAACCAAAATTCATAGACACTAGCTAATCTCACTCAGTTACTCACTGTGTCACTCACTATGTCACCTTTGTCACATCTATGTTCCCATCTTATTAGTCAATATATATTGTCAAGTGTCAACTACATCTAGCTCATTCTTTCAACACTTTCAACCATGTAAGCATTCAAATATTTACTTTAGGCTTGCCAGCTTCATTTCAATCTAGACAATATAAAGGAGGTAACTATACCTGGATTTACGCCTAGCGATTGTCTTCCTAAACTGGCCTGCTTAACCTATATTGGGAATAACTGTTTTGTAACTTTCCTTTTAATTAACCCCTGTATTCATTTGTCTACACTTGCAAACTTCAATTTTAAGTCTTTAATTCAATACAGAGAAACCAACTTCACCAAGGTACATGGTGTCCAAAAGACTCACCAAGTATATGTTAGGTTTTCTACTATTTTAAGAACTAAACCTATGGTAGACACAAGTATGACACACAGTGAAGGATCTGAATAAGGATGAGATTTTCACAGTCCAAACAACAACAATAATGAAAACAACAGTCCAAACAATAACAATGACAACAACAGTCCAAACAACAACAACGACAGTAGTCTTAACATGCAACAACAATCACAATAGAGTCCAAACAACAGAAATCCCAAAAGAATGGAAAATTAATCCCACAATACCCATAAATCAAATTGAACAAAATTACCCCAAATTCACCAACGCAATCATTCATCGTCATTTGCTACCAAAGCCAACAACAACAACCACCATTAGATCTGAAAAAAGAAAAAAATCAAAACAAAAATTAAATTCGAAATATAAAAAACATCACCTTTAAACTGAAATTGAAATCGAAAACAAGATCTAAAAAAAACAATAATGTGCGACGAGGCAATTCTAGTGGTGGTGAGGAGACGATTTAGGGTTTTTCGAGGGGTGAGGGGGGAGGCGTTTAGGGAAGGGTTTGGGGATAATGAAGAGGAAGAGGAAGAGGCGATTTAGGAATAATGAGGAGGAAGAAGATGAGGAGATAATGAAGAGGAGAAAGAAAGGAGGATTTTCGGAAAGAAAGAGAAAAGGAGAATGGGGAGTTAGGGTTAATGGATTAAGATGATGAGGTATGAGTTGGTTATGAGATTTTTATTAAAATGAATATATATTGAATTATTTTTTTCTCCGGTCAAAACAACCGGAGCAAAAAGTCAAACAACCGGAGCATAAAACCTTTTGCTCTGGTCTGAATTTTAACCGGAGCAAAAAGTAAACTATTTTTCCCTCCAAAGACTTATTGCTTCGATTTTTTATTTTACCTAAAAAACCGGAGCAAATGTGATATAGCATATGTTAATTTTTCCAGTAGTGAAACAAGCCGTTGGGATGATAAGAAGTTAAATGCTTTGAATACACTTTCTTCCAGACCATGCAGGTCTATCACCACTAGCAAGACTTTTAATCTTGCTTCTATTTGCTGCAACATATAGATTAGTAACTATTATTTGACCTGCTTCCCCCTTTTGGCATCATCAAAACAGTTAATGCATAAAAGCTTGTAAACAAACAACTAAACACAATCAGTAGTTAAACTACTAATTCTATTAAGTGCAGCTAATATAGGTAGCTCTAACAGCATTCTAGAGATGTTGATTCTACCAATTGTTCCTGTCAATGCACCAAACCTACTTGTCCTGAATAGTTATTATAGACCAGTATTAAACCAAATCACATAATATTAATGTCTTGGAAAATAGTAAAGGGGAAACCAGAATAAGAGTTCAATAAAAGGAGGGGTTAGCAGCAATAAGAGAAGATAAGAGGAAATAAAGGAAATCAATCAGCTCCAGAGTCATCTTTAGTCTCATCATCTTCCTCTTCCTCTGAAGCACTTGCATCATGTTCCTCATTATCCTCTTCCTCGTTCTTCTCAGAAACCAGACCAGCATCCTTATTATCAGCATCACCTGCAGTTTGTGATATCTCTTCCTTATCTTCAGAATTCTCACTACCAATTATACCAACTTTATCAAGACGAACCTCAATTCTTCTGTAGGAGTCCTGAAGTGTAGCACATAATGTACTGACACTGTTGACCATATTCTACATGAGTTGATTCTGGTCACTTAGTTGCTTTACCAAGGCATAAATTGCCTGAACTGATTCTGTACTGGTCCTAGCAAGACCAGCATCACTCTTCCCCTCATTCTTCATCTTTAACACACCACCTGCATATGCCATGCCCTTTTGACCTATTATCTGATTGGTGAGAAGAGACATGTTGCCATAATCTCCCACCATAGGAATCTTCCAATGCCCAAATACTAAGGTCAGCCAGCCTCCATAAGGCAGAGAATGGTTTGCTTTCTCTACACAGCAGATCATATGTCCTAACATCATAGCAGGGAGGTTGACATGAATGTGTTCGATTAGACAGTAAATGAGAACACTATCCATCAACCGTACACTCATACGGCCTTGTGCTTTCGGACACACAAACTTTGAGTCTAGTGTGGAATATCCTCATGATTGGTTCCTTTAATTGGCCAATGGTGTGCCCCTGCTTGCTATCAGGTGGACCAGTAAAGAGTCTGGTCTGGACCTGTTCTGCCGTGACTTTCTTGATAGAAGGCTAATTCTCTCTAGAGTATACATCATGTCCCTTGGTGGGAACTTTGAGAATCTCAACCAGTTTCTTTTCAGACAAATTCATGGGAGTGTCTTTAACCAAGGAGAAATAAGATCCATCATCTTTAGTATGCAGGTGTGAGTAAAATTCTTCAACTAGTGGCATGAAAACATCTAGATCTTTGGCAAACAACACAGACCATTTCTGAAAATCTAAAGCCTCTTTAACCTCTACCAAAAATTTTTGTGCAACCCAACTTTTTGCAATAGAAAATCCTACCAGAATTTGTCTATCTTTCAGATTATATAGAGGTTGAAGGGTAGTAGACTTAATTTTCTTGGATCTAGTGCTTGAAGAGATCATAATAGCAGATTGCTTTCTCTTCTGCCTTGTTGTGGGCTGGTCTGGTTGTGCTTCTTGCACGATAGCCTTCCCCTTGGACGCCTCAGCACCCTTTCTGGCAAACGTTTTCACACGAGCACCTTTGCTTGCTATTTTCTTTGTGCTCTCTTTCTCAACAGCTATCTCAACTTCCTCTTCATCTTCAGTAACTTCCTTGTTCTTTGATTTCTCCACTGGTTTGGGAGTGGTTTTAGGCTTGGGTGTTTTGGATTTTGTGGTTGGTGGTTTAGTGACCTTCTTCTCAACTTTCATAGCCGTTTTTGATGATGGTTTCTTGGTACTCACTTTCTTTTCCTTCAATTCTTCTCACATGGCTGTGAAAACATCCTCCATTGGTTCAATTCCCTTTTCTTTTGATTCAACTTCTTCTTCCTCAACTTCTTTTTTATCCGAATTTTTTTCGGACTCAGATTCCTTTTCTTGTTCAGATTCTTCAGCAATTTTAGGTTCTTTTGATTTAGAGGTCTCTATTGGTATAGGTGTGGATTCTTGGATTTTGGTGTGGGTGGCTTTTTGGCAGTAGTAGATTTTGTGGATGTTGGTGTCGAGGATTTGGTGGTTTTGGCAGTTAATTTTGGAGTCACCGCTTTTGCAGTTGTTTTTGTGGTGGATTTTGGTGTGGCAGATTTTATTGTGAGAGTTTTAAGTTTCAGGCTTGGCGTTCTTTCAAGTTTTGGATAAGGGCCAAGGGGCCAATGTGTTTTGCTGTTTCCTTTCTTCTTTTTTTTTTTTTTTTTTTTTGTTTT
>PYUH01000981.1:109623-123843 GCA_016808085.1 Suaeda aralocaspica
CACCAACTACGTCGAAGGTAATTAACTTAATATCTGGTGGATCTGAAATTTGGGGGGGGGGGGGGGGTGGCTCTGGTTTCTCGGTCTCTTCTTGTGATCTGTCCTTCTTTCCTAGTAGTTGGTTCAGGTATCCCTTCCTGGGTAAGTAGGCCAACTGTTTTCCGAGCTAGTAGCACTCTTCTGTGTGATGTCCATGGTCGTCGTTGTGGTAGCTGCACCACTTTGTTTTATCTTTCATGTTGTCTGGCTTGTCTATTCTCCTTAGCCAGCGCACAGCTTCTCCTAGCTTGTGTAGGGCATTCACTACTCCTCCAATATCTACGTTGAAGCAATATGACTCAATGCTATGATAGCTACCAGCTCCATAGTAGTAGCATGGTACCTGCGAAGAATAAAAATTAAAAGGGTAGATGTTATTAACAGATTCACGTTTTGGGTATCCAGTATTTGCGTCATTGGCTAGCTATCCTGCGGTCATCATAGGCGGGTCGACGTGAAGCCTCATCCTCTTCCATCTGACTTCTGCGAGAGCTCTAGTCTGAACTTCATCGAAGGTGGAGCAAGGATATCTAGTCAGCTCCTCGTACAACCTAGAACTGTATGGTAGTCCTCACCTGAAAGCTTCAATGACAGTGGACAAATCTAGATCTGGGATAGCTATTATTTCTTTGTTGAACCTGTCTAGGTAGGATCTAACAGCTTTGTTGGGTCTCTGCACTATTCTATACAGATCGCTAGATTGTTTCTTTATGGCTCGGCTGCTGGAAAACTGTTGGTAGAACCTGTTGGTCAAGCTAGAGAAGTCTTCTATAGTTCCCGGCTTCAGGTTCAACAACCACTGCAGTGCAGGGCCAATGAGGGTTGCTCCAAACGATTTGCACAAGGTAGCCTCTACGGCTTTGTCTTGAATAGGTAATGGCATTATCTTCTGTTTGTATTGGGAGACGTGGTCTAGAGGATTTGTCGTCCCATCATACAGCTTGGTGAACGCTGGGATGTTCAGCTTCTTAGGTACTTTCACTCTAGCTACTTCCTCTACAAAAGGTGGTAAAGCGTACCTGCGCTTGGCCTCAGTAGCTATGAGGATTGGAGCTCCTAGCAGCTTCGACAACAGCTGGTATAACTTCCTGTTTTGTTGCCTAAGGAGCGCCATCTCCTTGACAGATTTCTTCTAGGGCTGATTGTCTTGGTCTTCTCCGGGTTCCTCTTCTTCTTCCTCGTCAGATGAACTGTACTCGTTGTCGCTTTGATCCAAGTTCGCCATACTAGAGATTCCGCTTGTGTCTCTCTTCCTGGATTTGCTACTTTTCACTAATTCCAATTCTTTCTTGAGGTTGTCCATAGTTGGTTGAGATTCAGCTGCGGCCTTCTTGTTATCTTCCTTGACTTTCTCTAATTCAGCCCGGGTTCTCTCTAGTGCTTGCCTTAATTCTTCCATAGTTTTCTGGGATGTTTCAGATGCCATAGGTGGGTATTAGGAATGTGTTTTGTTGAATAGCTTACTTAACTACAACCCCACGGTGGGTGCCAAATTGTTTATGCTAAATTCGCTCTAGCTAGCAAACCTTAGCTGGTTCTGGCTATAATAACCCTACTTTATGCTTGTTGTGATGTAGGTAAAATGCAATACAAGGATGGGAGTGGGGGAAACACCAAATGTGGCGATGCGGAAAACCCCCCTAAATCAGGGTAATAACCCTACTTTATGCTTGCTGTTATGTAGGTAAAATGCAATGCAAGGATGGGAGTGGGGGAAACACCAGATGTGGTGATGCGGAAAACCCCCCTAAATCAGGGTAAAAAACCGCGGGTGGCTTTGACTCCACCAGTCCACTAGTTGAGAATAAATTACAATTACAATTGGTGTTGCTAGCTTGCTAGCTTGTACTACAACTAGGAACGTAGCTAAGAGATGTAAATAAAGTACTCTTGTGAATACGAGAATATTGTAGCGTAAAGAATAGTAATGATATTAGCTTATGATGTGTGTTTTCTACCCTATCTCCTCATCTATTTATATCCAATCTCCTCCTAGTAGCCGTTATTCTCCTTCCTATTTTGCTGCTCCACTTGCTGTGTACCTAGTTTGAATCCTTGACCAGATTCATGTTAATTTGAATATAGCCTCCTACCTTTTAGGCACGTATCTCTTAGTGCTTTGACCCTAACTTCCCATGAACCTTGCCTTTTGGACGTATCTTGAATCAGTCTCCTCCTCAACTCCTTGATTCGCAGCTTACTCCTTTGACCAATTCCCGGTCCATAGCTGGTTGCTAAGAAGATAGCTAGTAACTGCATACCTGCATTCAAGCTATAGATCATAGAAAGAAATTTCGCCATAACACCCCTCTTTTATTATTGTCCGTTTTTAATAATGTGCATTCCCAATCTAAGTTAGTGTACTGTTGTGCAACTTGGTGGAAATAAAAAGAAAAATAGAGCTTTGTGTAAATGACATCAAAAAAATGAATTACTCGTTCTCTGGAAATTTGTAAAATGAATCTTCCAAATTTGGGGGAAAATCATTTTTTTTCCTATTTTACTCGGGCTTTGTCAGTAGAATTTTCCAAGCTGAAAGAAAAGTTGGTTCTAATTCATTATTGTGTAGTGTACATGGGTAGTTATGAACTTGACAACACAGATAGTATAATACTACCCCTGTTTCATATAATGTTCACCCAAGTATTGGATACAATATAAAACACATTTTCTAATATATGACTTCATTTTTTAACTTCTGATGCCCTTTCTGTGGATTCACATGATGGGTGACTTGATTTGAGCTTTCTGTGGATTCACATGATGCAACTACAATGGTGACTTGATTTGATTAAACTACAAGCACAGTTAGCAAGACCACCTACAAAGGCGGATAAATGAGTCTTATTAATGCATTAGCAAATGAGAGAAGTGAAGAACAAGAAGCACAGGAAAGTAATAATCTTATTGTGTCCACCTAAGTAACTAAGTACGCCCTCAACCATGCTTAGGATACACATGCACCCAGAGCTCCCGCGAAAATAGAAAAACACGTCTCTATGCATGTATCTACAAAATAGAGATTCTATTCTACTTTTGCTTTAAAAGAAGAGCTTGAAGAGAGGCAGGATCATAAACAGGGGGTTTGCAGGAGAAATTTTGGCATATCAGACCAACTACTTTGTCCTCAGAGTAGCTACCTTTCGCCATACTCGCAATCTTCTTATTGCTAGCTTCCCAGAAATTCATTTCTTCTGAATCACGTGGATTAATGTGAATCACCTGCAAGCATTTCATCATTCACAGGAAGTCAATGGAAAATATATTGAGCACATGAACTATATAACAGATAATATAAATGTATGAAGGGGAATATAACACATAAATTGTGAACACATACTGTTTTATTAGGGTCATAATCTGCATGAGCAGCAACCAACATGCTATCAAAATGGGCTGAAATCCTCTTTCCAACTAACACGACTTGTTTTCTAGATGGAACAGCAAGCATATCAGCTGCACAGCACATCAAAGGCACAGCCATCGGCATATCTTTCAATCTTTTCTGGAAAGTTGCCTACAAGAACAGGATGAGTGTGAGTTCAAAGCGTGAAAAGAAATTGTATAACAAACTCTTAGAAAAGAGGAGTTTTTGGATTGTACCAGAAGCAGATCTGCATACTTCCTGTAGCGGTCCGATTGACTGTCAGCATAAATTGAGGCCAACCTAACAAGGTTGATTGCAGCAACTGAATTGCCAGAAGGCTCAGCACCGTCATGATCTTCTTTTACACGCAGAAGAACTGACGGATCTTCCCCAGGGGTATTGTAATAGCCTCCACCTTCCTTGTCCATGAAAATCTCATCCTAGAACACACAACCAGCAATTACAAAGGAGTCGTAATAAACATTGGAACCAACAAAATCTGTTATATATGATATATTCAAGTAGTCTAAAATGTATGAAGGAACACAAATTTGTCCCACATAGAAAGATCGAGAGTTGTATAAAATGTTTATATGTTAGTGCTAGCCTAAGTGGATCAAATGGTTTGGGCTTGGATTTGGTCTATAGATTATAGTTTGAGTATACATATATTTATAATCATAGACTAGCACTAATCACGGAGTAATTGATATAATTATATTAAAAATTTATTTTTGAAATTTAATTATTTCATGTGAATTTGTAATTAATGGAAGATTACAGTTTTTATTAACTGATGTGCCTCTTGGACAGAACACATCTTTTCAACATTTATATATATATATATATATATATGTTGAATGATGTTTTCTGATATTCATTCCCTCTCTGTCTCAACAATCATGATGAATAATCATATAGCTGTGTTGATTGTTCGGTATAATAGAGAATATTGGGGTATATTAGAGGAATTAATCCCTACAGCTTTGTATATAGGGGCTATTATTATCGTAATGATAGTGATTAGCATCACGTCCTATTATTTCTTAGATTATTTTTTTAGTGTGTTCTTCCTGTTTGTAATTTTAAAGTTTTTATCAACAAAATCTACTATATTTCAGCTGTTATCAATCTTGAAGTTCTTCACATAAAATGCATGTGTTGATTTAGAGAAACACTCCCCCCCCCACCAAGAGCAACAACAACAACACTCCCCACTCCTCCACCAAAAGCAGTTCACATTATCTAACACAATATTTTTGGCAAAGCAACCAAAGTAACAAACACTTGTGGCTTCCTGAAGGCAATTTTCTAAAATAATGACTGCTAACATATGTTAATAAGAAAATTATTCACTCACCTGGGTATTTTGTAAATCGGCTGCCCATTTAAGCCATTTGGTTCCACCGCCACACTCATATAGGTCAAGCAGTCCTGATATAAGAAAGGCATAGTCATCTAGAAAACCAGGGGCTTTAGCTGGCCCATTTCGGAAGCTATGTTGTAGCCTCTTACTTTCTTCATCATATAGATGCATCCTAATGAAAGATGCCGCTTTCTCTGCTACTTCTATGTATTCACTGGGCTGAAAAAATTTACATATCCATTAGGCAACTTCAAAAGCTATAATATGTGCATGCAAAGAATAAAAAAAGTCAATTACAAGGCACATAGCAATTTGATTTTATTCTCATTATCCTATATAGGATATCAGATTACTTATCCCACTCATACAAGTGGCAAGCCTCTAGACATTAGCTATGAAATAGTCCCATTCATTCACTTTCACCTGTGAGTCTTTGAGTGAAACATTTTCAGTGGAAAATGAATTCTCAAGGAAAGCAACTTTCACAAAAAGCGTAAAAGCAAATTTAATTGTACATTGTTTGGTACCATGACAGAAAAATGGTACAAAAAAGGGAAATAGAAACAAATGAAAGAGGGTAGATGAGAGAAGAGTAGGAGAGCGATTAGGAGAAGGAAGGAAAACATGTTTTCCCTTGAAGGTAAATGATTTACCATCATTAGGAGCTCCGTAAAAAATTTGTTTCAAACAAAGGAAAATACAAAAGGGAGGATACCTAACGGACTATGTAAGTTAAAATTAGGTGATTGATGATAAGAAAAGAATCTTTAAAGTGGAATGATAAAAGAGTTCGTGACTCAAAGTCTCAAATGTCTTCTAGTAAGCATGCCTCAACTACAGAGTGCTACTTTAAGCAACAATTATTTATTGATCATACTTGATTGAAATTGTAGAGATAATGTGTTGTTTTGAAAATTTTAATATCCGATATAAGCAAAAAATAATTCCATAATTCTTCAACAACTCTTTGGCATCTAGTGGAGCTCTCAGTTAGATATTTTGTTAGTTGAAAAACTTAAGGGCCCTGCAATAAATTGAAAACTTTAATTCGTTGTGAAGCAATGAAAGTAAATTTTTAAGAAGATTAGTCCAAAATTCAAAATATTAGGAAATATTCGGTCGAGGATAGTTGAGAATTAGACTTATTCTGTCTTGATTCTGATATGATCACAGCTCAAGTAACTGAGGTAGATGAGGATGCTGGGGTGAAATCAAGAAATTGGGTGGAAATTACTGCAGAAAATGAGCTGGATGGCGTAGCACATGGGATTGTGGAGGGAAGTACTAAGGCACATGCACCTGACCGAAGAATGATGAGAGTACTGAAATGGGGGCTGATAGAATCTAGTCCATCAATCATTAGCTCATCATTGGATTTCTGCCATGTAGCATTGTAGTTGCCTTATATATTGTACTAGAGCTGGCTATATATATGCCTTTAGGTTGTAATGTGAGGATTATCAATAAAAATTAGTTTTCTTCTCTCATTTCTTTCTCTCGTCTTTCTCTCTTATTTACTGTTTTATTGGTGTTTGTCCTAAGAATCCTCTTCATTCTTGCTGGTAATCTCTGGTCAATCAACCAGCATCAGCTTATGAGAGAGAGTTGATGGCACTGGAATTTGCTGTAAAAAAAGTGGCACCATTACCTAGTTAATAGGCCATTCACTATAAAAACTAACCAGCAAAGCCATAAGCACTTGCTGAATCACAAATTAGCTACTCCTTAACAGAAATGGCTTTCTAAATTGGCAGTGGAATACAAGAGGGGAGTAGAAAATAAGGTAGCTGATGCTCTTTCTATGATGCATCGTAGTTTAGGATGCATGGTAGTGAGCTCATGAGTAGAGTAATCTCTTCGGTACACACACTCATCTGATGAGTGACATTCAGCAGTTGTAGATAGATGACCCCAACATAAACAAGATCATTCAAAAGATACAACACAACCCTGATTCACAACCTTAGTTGAAAAAATGATCAGATCAGCTGAGAAGATAAACAAGATCATTCAAGAGATACAACACAACCCTAATTGACACCCTCAGTTTCAGTGGAGAAATGATCAGCTAAGAATAAAGGGAAGGTTGGTGATAGGAGATGATAACGAGCTCAAACTGAAGATTTTATTGCAACCATTGCCCATTCCTCATGGCATTTGGGAAGATGTTACAATGGATTTTATAAATGGCTTACCTAAATCAAAGGGGAAGGAAGTGATGATGGTTGTTATTAATAGATTGAGCAAATATGTTCACTTTATAGTATTAGCAAATCCTTATTCAGCTCTCACAGTGGCACAAGCTTATTTGGATCATATTTATTAGCTACATGGATTTCCTAAATCCATCATTTAGGACAGAGAAAATGTATTCATCAGTCAATTTTGGAAGGAGTTTGTCGGGTTGCAAGGTGTAAATCATCACCTTTTAACATCATATCACCCACAAACTGATGGCCAATCAGAGGTAATAAATAGGTGCCTAGAGTCCTACTTGGGATGCATGACCAGTGATATTCCAAGTGAGTGGGCTCAGTGGTTACTTTGGCTGAATATTGGTACAATACCACATATCATACCACCACTCACAAAACTCCCTTCGAGATAGTATACAACCAGCCACCACCTATTCACAGGCCTTATCTTTCGGAATCCAGCTTTGTGGAGGCTGTGGATAGAAGTTTGCAGAAGAAAGAAGACTATACAGTTGCTCAAGGAACACATGGCTCAAGCTCAGGGCAGAATGAAGCAATTAGCTGATAAAAAGAGGTGAGGTGTAAGAGACAGTTTGCAATAGGAGATTGGGTGTATTTGAAATCGCAGCAATACAGGCAAAGCTAAGTTTTGTAGTTCAAAGGAACAATCAAAAGCTGGCTTCAAAATATTTTGGTCCTTATTTGGTGCTAGCTAAGTTTTGTAGTTCAAAGGAACAATCAAAAGCTGGCTTCAAAATATTTTGGTCCTTATTTGGTGCTGAGAGAAGTGGGATAAGTAGCATATACTCTGCAATTACTCCTAATTCGAAAGTTCATCCTACTTTTCATGTTTTTCAGTTAAAGAAGCATTATGGGACACCTCCTAACAGTACTACTACTGATCCAATTGTAAGCACAATTTTAAGCACAGAAGAAGGTCCCAAGTTTCCTATTGCTCTGATTGATAAGAGAACAGTGAAAAGAAATAATCATACTATAGTCCAATGAATGATTCAATGGTCCAATTCTGGGAAAATACAGTTGACATTAAAGAAAAATTTCCCTCATTCGATCCTAGGGTTAAGGATATTCTCAAGGAAGAGGCATTGATACGATCACAGCTCAAGTAACTGAGATAAATGAGGATGCTGGGGTGAAATCAGGAAATTGGGAAATTAGTGCAGATAATGAGCTGGATGAGGTAGCACATGGGTTTGTGGAGGGAAGTATATAGGCACATGCACCAGACCGATGGAAGAATGATGAGCTGGCACTGAGTACTAAAATGGGTGCTGATAGAATCTAGTCCATCAATCATTAACTCATCATTGGATTTTTGCCATGTAGCATTGTAGTTATCTTATTCATTGTACTAGAGCTGGCTATATATATGCCTTTGGGTTGTAATGAAAGGATTATCAATAAAAATTGCAACTTTCTTCCCTCATTTCTTTCTCTCTTCTTTCTGTTTTAGTTACTGTTTTTTGGTGTTTGTCCTGAAAATCCTCTTCATTCTTGCAATCCTTGGTCAATTAACCAGCCTACCAGCCTGATCATCATTTCTGATCAGACCATATCAGATTCCTTCTTTTGAAAAGGTAGAAGTCCCAAGATACTGATCTTCCTTATGCATCCACAACTACACACTACACAGACCTCAACGGGTTGCTGTTGGAAAGATTCAATATCTTAGCATATGACATTTTTAAAAACACTATGAAGGTAATGCCTGAATTTTTGTCATTATGAATATAGAGCAAATTTGCTCAAAGATAATAATTGATGAGGACATGTACTAAAGTAGTCTAAATCTAGCTAGGCCCAAAAATTTCACTTCATCTCGAATGTGAGATGAAGATTTCTATCTTCCCAAAACAGTTGCCACACATAGAATAGAAGAGACAATTTTTATGTTACTTAATAGGTTTATCCATTTATCACCAACACACACACTGACACCCCCCCCCCCCCCACCCCAAAAAAAAAAAAAGAACGGAAAAAAACAAATAGCCACCACCCCAAAGATAAGAATGACTTGAATATATGTTACAGTCCATTTGTTTGAGTAGCAAAACAATCTCAAGAATGAATTTTCATGGAAAAAATATATGCAAGTTTAGCTTTCCATCGTTTTGTACTTTGGTAGAAAAATGGTTGACATAAGAAAAACAGAAAGTGAAGGGAGAGTCAGAGAGATTGAATGGGAGAAGAGCAGAAAAAAAGCAAGGAGAAAGAAGGAAAAAATGCTTTCCATTCCTGTAAGTCCTTTGCCAAAACAAAAGAAAATAGGAAAGTGATAGTGGAATTGGTTTCTGAGAAAGTTTTTGTCACCCTACCAAATGGACTCTAAAGTAGTAATACTGCCAAATTATCAATAATCTTTACAGTTAAGACAATTAATTTGTGTTCAAATATTTATTACAAATTACAATGACAAATTATTTATAGTAGAAATAATGCCAAAATGTCAACATTCATCCTTTAAAGGAAAGAGAAAACAGGAAAAAAAAAAAAAAGGCTTTTCACCGGGTACCCTCATAGTTTCCAAACTTCACGGGGTACCTATGAGGTTTTTAGAGCACCGGATGCCCTTAATGACTAAAACGGCCAACAAATCCGTTAGTGTTGCAAGTTACATTAATTAGTTAATTTGACATAATCATCTACCATCTTCATCAACCATCTTCATTATCATCAAATCATCTAACAACTACTACTTTGAGTTAATAAATTAGAATCAAGGCAGCATTAAAGGTGAAGAAACCCAAAAATCAAAATCCCAGTTTCTTCAGAATTTTCCAATTGTTCGAGAAAATCCCAATTTGTTCAATTGAAGACCCAGTGAGAATAACCCCAATTCGTTCGACACTTCAGCATTCTACACAATCAAAACCCCAATTCTGAAGCCCTATTAATACAATCAAAATACCACCCAATTGGGTCTTCTTCATAATTTGTTTTGAACGCACCTAGCTAGTGGTAAATTCCTTTCCATCTTCCTAAACTTTATGGTTTTAGAGATGCACTTTCCTTTTCAATTATTGTCTCAACAGGTATGGGTGACAATGGTGAAGAGTGATGACAATGTGAAGAGAGATGACACTGTGGATGATAGTGGTGGTAGTAATAATTATCACAACTATTGCATATAAATAGAGGAGTAAGGTGTTGATTATTAATGGTGTACCACTGAATTAGCACTTTAGAGGATGGATCGGGAATAAGTTGGTTTTATCCATGAGGTTTTTCTTACTTCACTTGATAGGGTTTTTTTGTCTTACTTCAAGATTATCTATGAAGCATGGTGAATGTTTTCTTGAAGGTTTTTTGATTAAAAGATACATTCTTGAAGGGTTTATTGATTAAAAAATTCATTCTTGGAAGGGTTCGAGAAGATTGAAGCAAAATCTTGAAAAATCAAGAAAATGAAGACTTAGCTAGCAGCGCGTGTTTTTGGACAAACAAAGAGGATCTTGGGCTCCTTGGGTTCTGTGTTTTTAAGGGATAATATAAGCTTGAAGATCTGTGATGTTTTTCTTGTTTTTAGTTAGTTTGTTAGAATTGTTTCTAGGAAATTGCCTAAATTAGATTGGATTTAGCTTGACAAAAACAAGCCATCCTATCCTTTGTGAGGGGCAGATTTTTTGTGATAAGCTTGAAAGTTGTTTGTTTGCTGATAAGTTTGAGTTTGTTAGAATTTGTTTAGGTTGTTATGAGGTTGTTAGGATATTTTGTACTATAAATACCCTAAAAATCAATGTAACAGCATATGTTATTCTTGATGAAATAAAATTTTCGTGTGAATTCTATTTTGTTCGAAATTCTGAGAGTTTTGTTCGAAATTTTCTTTCCTAAATTCGTGTGTTTTAGTATTGATCTCGAGTTTAGAACCCTAGTTAGTTGAGTTCTCGATTGAACAACTAGTTAGCTCATAATTAATTTAGTCCCGGATTGGAGAATTAATTGTGAAACCCTGTGAGTTTTGAGTGTTATTTGCGAATTCCACTTAAAATCCATATCACCAAGTCCCTGTCAGCTAAATAAAAAAAAAAAATTGAATAACTGAAAATAGGAAAAAAAGATGACCAGTTACAGAAAGAGTACTTACATCACTGCCAACAACTGGAAAGTGATGTTTGAGTCCATTGGGTTCATCCATGAGAATTTTAGAAGCCCTTGCAAAAGAAGAAATGACAAGCCCGTTCCAAGACACTATCACCTGCAAGATATGTCGTATTATTCATGCAGTCTGCATATAAGGTAATAGAAAATATATACTAAGTATGAAGCAACAAGCCCTATTAGAGTATGAAATGGAAGTAATTACACTTAAGGGGTAACTTATGTATGAAATGAAAACAATGAAACACATCTATAATACATAGTTGTTTCAACAGCCATTTCAATGTAAAGGGTCTGACACTAGGTCCATTTTTGCAGGAATATGGAAAATCAAATGACACATGCAGAGCTAGAATATAGGTAAATAAAGGGGCGATGGCATTTTCAGACATCAAACCACCAAAACAAAGAAGCAATGCGAAATTTTTTAAGATGTTGAAACCTAGCTACCAGCCAAAAAAAATTTCATGCACAACACAGTGACTAATGAAGTCAACAAAACTGACATTGTCTAGAGCAAGTTCAAAGAGTAGATTTCAAGTCTGATCCAGTGCTCCTTAAGAAAACTGATATTTCAACAACGTACCTTGTCGTCCAGATGAGCGCGTGGTCGCTCAGATCTCACGTCAAATAGTTTTTTCCTGCACATTCCCAGAACTTCAAGGTATTGCTCAATGGACATGTCTTTTTTCTTTGCCAATGCTTCAGTACTACTCCTTTCAATAAGCACACTCTTGCCCCTAAATTCATTGTGCGGATCACTCATACTTGATAAATCACAATTTCCGGTGTCTTTTATATAGTAATGTTCTTTGAAAAGGGTAGCATGCTCTCCAAGGATGTCCTCAATCTAAAATGGACAACCGAATAAAAGAAACGGTACATCAAACACAATAGCAAGTCTACAAGTTGTTACAAAATTGACACTAGATCGCCTTGCACATGTGCCAAATCAGGAGGAGAACACTTAGGCACTCAGCAAGAAGGAAAGCGGAAATTTCAATGGTTTAGGAAGTTATATTCCTAGATACAAGGATATTAAACCACATATGATTTGAGTTTACGAAAAATAAGCAAAAAGCAAGCATTTCACAGTTGACAACTTGCATATATAACTGATTAATGATTACACAATGCACCGCCACTAATGGGCGTTGATATCCGCATGGCAATTTTGCTATCTGCACTCCAGATATCAGAAAAAACAGTTGAATAAATTAGTGAATGTGGACACAAGAATAAGAGTGCGTATATCCATATATCACCTGCCCCATAAATTTACCAACACCACAATCTCCTAAAAAGAGGGTTTTATTCAACTTTTAGAGAGGTTTGTATAACAATTCAAAATAGATGTAGCCAAAAACTCAGGAACTGAAACAGCAATAAAATCAGTTGATCCTGTAGCCTTATTGACCAAGAATAGTCCAAACACATCTAACTTTGTCAGAGTTATAAGCTAATGGCCCAATCCACAAAAGGTCAAGGCATGGCAGTACAAGATGCAAGCTAGCGAATAATCCTTCAAATTGAAAAGAATTTGTTGTAATGTAGAATTCTATTTCAAACTCCAGCAAACTCTGAGACCAATCTCTATCTTACCTCAGCAATTAACTGAAAATGTCACCCATCTAAGAATCCACAGTAAAAAGATGAAAACTATTATTATCTCTGCAGCTACTAGCCTAAAATTTAACCAAATTATTCCTTGAAGAGTGATTCCAACGTACTCTGTGTAGGTCAAGATTCAATGACAATGTATTTCTTCACTAATTCACTTGTGAATATGTTAAAGGTACTAATTTTAAAATTGACAATATAACATAAGAAAAATAAGAGAAGCATTTAAATAAGTGTTTAGCTATTAGAAGTGCGCCGGAGAAAAAGATAGCCCCATCAAGCACGATAGCACCAGAACTACTGAAACATATCAACTCACAGACTTCCAACAATCAAACTTCCCGATCCTAAAAACGATGAACACTTGTACCGAAGGAACAAAAGGTCTTTTGATTCTTCAGTTATACCTAATTCTATATTTCATTTTACACCATCTAATAAAATCTATCATTTTATATTGCTATTTCCTCTGTCCCTTTATTCGTTAATTTCCTTTATAAATTTTTAATTCAACTTGCAGCCTCTATTTATCACACAGGCAAGAAGGAAGAAAACATGAGACTCTTGCAACATCACATTCCCCTGAAAAAAGAATGGCTGCAAAACCCATTTCAAGGCCTTTTAAATTAACCTCATCAGGCCAACTTGAGGTTAACACCAACTTTCGGACCTTTCACAATAATTGGTAACTAACTTTGATTCAGAGTTCATAGTATCAACAATGCTATCTTACCTCCTTGCTGGACCAAACATAAAAAGCTCCTTCTTTTTTCATTTGTGCACCCTCTATCTCAGCACTGTCAGCATCCTCTGCAGAGAAAATTTCTCCTTCGTTTCCAACCATGTCTCTTCTCAAGTAATCAAGAACATCCCTGGCAATGTTGGAGTAGCGGGTGTCTTTTGTGATTGCAAATGCATCCAGGTAAACATTAACTAACTGGCCTTGGTCGTACAACATTTTTTCAAAATGTGGAACTGCAATTAAAAACCATTACTTAAACCAAAGACTTATAGATTGATTGTACAAGGCATGGTGAGGCAAACAAATAATCTATAATTAATATAGTTTTCTGTTTAAGAGCAGCTGAGGTTTTATTTAAATTTTATTATTGTAACATTTTATCTTAAGTTATCGGAAACTCAAAACAGCCAAAAAGGAATCACAGTACTATGGATTAGAAAAACGTGGACCTTACCATGCCAATACTCATCCACACTATATCTGTGAAATCCACCTCCAACATGGTCATGGATACCACCCTTAGCCAAGCATTGCAACGTGAAATATACCATTTGAAAACCTTCATTATCTTGGTCAAGTTTTCCAGAATCCCTCAGCTTTTTGGCATGATAAAGCATCACTTGGATCTCTACAGGTCTTGGAAATTTCGGAGCAGAACCAAACCCGCCATTTACTGAATCATAACTTCCAGAAAGCTACAGAACAGCGATCAATTCTCAAAAAAAAAAAAAAAAAAAAAAAAAAAAAAAAAAAAAAAAAAAAAAAAAAA
>PYUH01000981.1:124414-142720 GCA_016808085.1 Suaeda aralocaspica
AAAAAAAAAAAAAAAAAAAAAAAAAAAGAAAGAAACTGTATAGAAAGTAAAAATGTACATGAGTGATTATCAAGGGAATTGGTAGGTAAAAAATTTAAGACCAAATTTTTGTAGTTATGGACAATAGAAAGCATATCTAAAGGGAAAAAAGGAGAAAGCAAATAGTAGTGTTCAATGTTTATATTTGTAAGATTAATTCAAGCATGTTCATCTAGATTTCCACCGAACCAAAGAGACCATTCACACTCCTAGAATTGTTAATTTGTACAGTTACAAAAAATGAGACGCTTGAAGAGGATACAACCTTATGCCATGATTACATTGTATTCTACTAGATAGACGTATGTTTCCGCTTTTCTCTTCTCTAACGATTGCAAACATGAGATTCAATTTTTGTAAACTTCTTTTCGTTTGTCTATATAAAATATATGATCAATATCAGACACAACTCACAGCTGCACATGCTGAATAAGCAACTTACTTGCTCTGCACACAGATGCAACGCTTCTTGTGGTAGACCTTCTGGTAACTTGTCCAAACTAGCTTTGATAGTTAAAGCTTCTGATAATTGTTCAATAGCAAAAGATCCACTTTTCATAAGCACGTCCTTTTTACTGTCCCATGCTTCTTTGACTTTTCTGACAGAAGTGGACAGCAGGTGAACAGTGAGGCAAGGTAAGACAAAGACTGACAATTATGTATAACATATATTCTAAATGTAAACACTTTAAAATTGAATGATTCAAATACTTTCTGCCAGTGTCCAAATCTTACTTCAGCACAGTTTTAAAACCAGGCCGCCCATACTTATCATCTGGTGGGAAGTAGGTTCCACCCATCAGTGGTTTAAGATCTGGAGATAGAAAGACACTCAAAGGCCAACCTCCACCACCATATAAAGCTTGAACATATGTCATATATACCTAGAAACATGATACATTCCTATAAGAGCACAACAACACCCCGTAAAAAGATGAAAGCTAAGTGTTCTTGTTTATAATCATACACTAAGGCCCTGTTCTCCTAACGTTCTCCTAACCTACTTTTGCTTATCTGAACCTATCTTTGCTTATCTAAACCTATCTTTGCTTATCTGAACCTATCTTTGCTTATCTGAACCTATCTTTGCTTATCTGAACCTATCTTTGCTTATCAGAACCTATCTTTGCTGAAATCATTAACAATTTATTAAGAACTGAACTTATTTTTGTTGAACTGAACTTATTTTTGCTGAAAATAAGTAAAAATAAGACGAGGAGAACAGGGTCTAAATATATAAATGACAAAGCTTCGCGGCATGAAACTTAAGATATACACATATATAGGCATGTTCCATAATTTCCTATAAATGTTCCTAAGCAAAAATTAGCAATAATTATATCTTACAACAACAACAATAGAACTGAATTCGCAGAGGGTGCAAAGGCAGGGTTTGTAGAAGTCCATGAGTTAGGGGATCAGGCATTTCAGGTAGTAGACTACGGAGTCAGTTAAGGCTTGCTTCTAGGATAAGAAAGCAATCAGTTTATTCGAAAGTTCTATGGGGCAAATTAATTTATTACGTAAAGTATTTGTGTGATCTTCTAGTGGGAGAGAGCAAGCCACTCAAACACTCATTATAGAATCTGCATCATTAATGTAGTTCAGGTTGTTAGTGGTTGGGACTTGAAGAACATTTAGTATCAAACAGGGAAGATTGGAGAAAGAGAATTTTTGCTGATGACTTTTGCGAACTCCTCGTACTGATTCATGTCTAGCCGACCCCAAATTAATTTGGGATTAAGGCTTTGCTGTTGTTGTTGATGATGATTTTGTAGTTTAACTTGTTATAATTTGCATCTTAACAATAGAATCACCATCTTTTTCCTTATTTCTGCCAATGGTGTAGTCTAGGCTATGTGAACTCATAGCACCTTACCCATTAATTATGAAGTCATTTCGGAACTAATCATCACATTGCCCATCCAGCCTCCTCACCTCCCCACCCAAAATAACATATAGTTTAGAAGCTGAAGTTATTTCACTACTATACCATATAAGCTAGCTGTCTTCTCCACCTTGTTTCCCCACCACTCTATCCAAGTGAGAATATGTTCAGGACATCCGATAATTGTGGAGATCAATACATCTGAAGCACTATTATTTTAGGGTATGTGACAATATTTTCAAGACATCCGTATGGAAAGATAGAATTTTGAACTACTAGGGGTCTGAATTTTTCTAACGAGTTTTGATAAAATTTTATAACCTATAAAGCTATGACTAATGGGAAAAAAACCAATGCATGGAAGAAATATAATAAACCAAGCTTAGATCTATTCCATTTAGTATGTCATAGTAGCACAAGTACAACGATAAAAAAATTAAAAAAAAAAAAAGAAACAGAAAAACAAAAGGAAAAATGTTGAAGGGACGGCTGCACCCACCAGTCTTCTTAGCTATTGCACCAAATAGTGAACAAGACTATTAATTCAAGGCAGACGATGTTAGAAATATGACTAGTAGCAAACAGAAAAGGCAGGAGGAAGGAGTGGTGTGGTTGTGGCGTGACAAAAGATCACTGCCCTAAAATCGAATTTCCCCGTACTCGTACATACGGACTCATGGCAATCGACCCCAGGGATACACAACCTATGTTCCAAAGGTGTACTACAATGGAACAAATTGAGAACAAAATTGAACAATGCCCAAAGAAGCTTTTATGTGTTTAGATTTTGTAGAAAAATTTGATTGTGTATGTCTTTTCTTGAAGTAGAGGCCTTTGGGATTTAAAGAAAAGAATTTGAAGTTACTTCTCTCATTTTTTCATGTGGGACAAGAGATTGTTTTATATGAGAGCATATGGGGTTAGCACTTATATTCTTTCCATATGGGATCGTATTATTTTGTACAATTATACTATTTTCTTCTGAAGCATTTTGTGGAGTTCTTTTCAACTCCAATACTAACTCCAACATTCCCCCACATGATTCAAAAGAATGAAATGGCTTAGAAATATAATTTCCGTAGGGCATTGGAGATGTAAGTCTTGAAGTATCAATATCTTTTGGACTTGAATTGATACCAAATGTTTACAAATATATTCTACAGCCACATTAGGTGAAAATTCCTGAACATAAAGTGGAGTTTGTCTGAACACACTTGCACACTTAACTTTATCTCAAAATCGATAGAGTTCCCGCATCACAATGTCATAATAATGTCCCTCACAATACGTGGATTTTCATGAACGCTCTAGAGATCCCAAGCCTCAAGGACCTCATAGGGGTAGGACAAATTCCCCACATTCATATAGGTAAGTTCATCAAGTTTGTACTCATCACAAACCACCATATATGGCTATGAACTTATTAAGAGCTAATAATGCTCATCCTTCCACATATTATCAAGTGTACCCCATCACTTTTATTATCAAGGAATGGTAATAGTACACAACTCGAGATAATTTATGATTTCGTTTAACCCTTTTGAACTTAGGTAATTCTAAGTTGGGTATCCATCACATATTACTCCTTTATAGGCTTTTAACCTATTCCTTGTGCTGACTCCAGCACCATATTTCCACAAAGGCCTTTGTGAGAGGACCTGCAATATCCATCTCAATTTTATTATTTTATACTCGAGTGATATCACAATATATCAAATTTCTCATTATTCCATGACACATCATAATATGTCTCTTCTATCGATCATTTCCAGCTCTCATCGCAACTTGTGAGATGCAATGTATTAAAAATGATGGAGAAAACTTCTCCCCCACAATGGAATATCTGCGAGTGGACCTCGTAGCCACTATATAAGCTTATTGTCCTGCAAGCTCAAAAATGCAAACTCATATTCCATTGTTAGTTCAACAAAATATAATTGTTTTGGTGAATTTTATCACGTAGCCACTTGCTAGAATATACACAACAATACATATTAGATTGAATAACACCATTATATAGAACCCAATTAACTTTGCAAAACCCCTCAAAACACAATTTGTTTTAGTAATGCAAACCTAATTGATTTCCCCTTGATAAGTAATTCAACAACCTAATCAAAGCACTTAATTGCTTATGTTTAGGATTGTCAAATTGAATCAACTCAATATACTTACAAAATATGCTATGTAAGTTTATTTCATCAAAACACTACAAGCACAAAGAGTTTAGCTCACTCTTTTTGTGATATGCTATTTCCTCTCTTTGAAAATGGGTAAGATGATATGGGTTTTCCCTCAACTACACTCAAGAGGACAACCCATATAAAGACTAGCAAAGTTTTGCCAAAACACACATCAAACGCTTTTACTTCATATATCACAAGGCAAGCTAAGGAAATATAAATTGAACACCCTACAAGTACTGTTTATGCTTGTTTTGGTCCAAAATATAGGAATCTCATTCATATGTAGGCATACGACAACCCAACAAACCACATTAAATTCGTAAAAACCATAATCATTCACCATAAAACCATGAAANCTAATCATAAAACCATGAAAATGAAAAATCTTCGCAATATAACATTAATGTTTGTTTTAGACCACACATTGATCTAAAAAATATGCCCTTATATTGTATTACAAGTGACACACAATACTCAAATTACCTCCAAGCATATTTCTTTCATCAAGTTACCCTATTTAAATGCAAGGTGCAATTTCTACATTCACAAAGCAAAACAAGCAATAAATAAATGCAAGAGCCTCAATACCCCAATGACACTAACCTTAAGAAATTGGGAGTGTGTGTCAAATAAGCTTTCACCTTTCTTTTAGTAGCTCTTCAAACCACTAAATTATGTTTTTTATAGCTCTATTTACACATCACATTTTAATTTCTTTGCATACTCCTACTTAATACTCAAAGGCTTAATTAACACCTCTAGGTAAACCAATCAATTAAAACTCAAATGTTAACACTCATGATGGATTCTACTTTACTAGTTATGGCCTCCAACCAAAATTAGAATACCTAATGATTTCTCAACTTTTAAAGGAGAAAATCGGCTCATCCAAGGTACAAAATGCTATGGTTGCATTATTTCGTCATTTAAGGTTAATATCACTTCCATACACTCATGTACTTTAGAGTGAGGTATTGGGTCACACTACTTTGCTTGAGTTTGGAAATTTTATGATCTCGTAAGAATTATATACCTCTCTATATTAACTCTCCCTTTCATGGTCACCAACTAACATAGCCAATTTTTAATATACCATTGGTCTCATACTTTTCAGTTCAAAAACATTACAAGTATTTAATCTTATCAATTAAGTTGGAATTGAAATTCATTGTAGAGGAACCATTAGAAACTCATAAAGGAAGAGTTGTTACTTGATGAAATAGAGTTTCACTACATACTAAGAGGATCTACGAAATGAGATCCAAGAAATGTCCATCAAATATCAAATGATAACGCTTTTTAAGTCATTATTCCAACACTCCCCCACAAATGGCTTTGAAAGGATATATGATAACTCGAGCAAATAAGCAAAAAAGAAGAGACAAGACACTTAATATTAAGATTCGTATAAATATTTAAAACAAATGTGTAGTGAATTGAGGCAACAACTTACAATTTAAGAGTGAACGAATCTAAAACTCTAGATATAACTTGAGACCCCCACAAGATATATCTTAACTCCAAATACCGTGTGAACTCAAAGATAGAAGTTAACGCTTTTAATATATATGGTCATGCGCCCAACCTTGGGTTCTCATGAGATCTCTAAAGAGAATAATACTCAACTTTCTCATAGAAGGTAGCCAAACATTCACACTCACACAGGTGAATCTTCTAGTATGTTTCAAAATACTGAATTGGAATTCAATAAATCACTAGGTTAAATAAGTTCACATAAGTACATAACTTATCAATCTTTCTCATTAGCACCCCCACATTGAAAAAGATTCATTAAAAACAACTTGCTCAACCTCACAAATTAAGTGCTAAAATTTACTAAATCATTCTTTTGGACCACTTTTTAAACATTAGATATATCCATTAATATGACAAAGAACACATTTAGCCCCATAATATATGAAACATTTCAATAAGGATACATGAAGAGAAAGATCTCATAAGTCCCCTTCCTTATTATACTTGTCAAAATGAACCAAATTAACCAACGGAGTACTTTTTAGTCTCAACCACTAACACAACCTCTCTATTACTCAAATAAGATTTGTATAAGAATGTAATTTTTTGCTCTTTTCCATTAAAAAACACCGCATATATACAATAAACTTAGCCTAACCACAACCTCTCTATTACTCAAATAAGATTTGTATAAGAATGTAATTTTTTGCTCTTTTCCATTAAAAAACACCGTATATATACAATAAACTTAGCCTAACCATAAGATTAACGGCATAAATTTAAGAAACCAAATAATGCCTCTTACTGTACTAGCTTAACTTAGAGTAGTTGCATATTATTATATTATTGGGAAACTATATATATGGTAACATGGTTAATTAAACATTATATAAGACATTTACATATCTTAACAGTTTCAAATAAAACCAAATAATAGAGAAAATTGTCCTTCCAAACAACTCATAAAACTTTAAATTTATTGTCAAAACTCTACCAAAGAAATCAAGCTAATTTTACCTCCAAACAAGTTAAGTAACACCATATAATGCCATATGTGAGTACCACTCACTCCTCAAGCAAGACATAGTCTCAAAAATATTACAACTATCCTTTATGCATAAATTATGTCAGCTTTACTAAAAATAATAATAATAATGGCAAACCTCGACAAAAAAATATACACATCATATAACATACAAAATAAACCATTACCAACAATAACCAAAAACTTATTTCAACATACTCAAAACTACTAACTAGCCATAATTAATAAAACAAAAATAAAACTAAATTCGACTTTAGAATATTAGAAATATGACTAGTAGCAAACAAAAAAGGTAAGAGCTTTAAACTTATTTCTGAAAGAGTGGTTGTGGCGTGACAAAAGATCACTGGCCTAAAGTCGAATTTGCCCCGTACTCGTACACACGGACTCATGGCAATCGACCCCCAAGGACTACACTGGAACAAATTGAGAACAAAATCGAACAATGCCCAAAGAAGCTTTTATGTGTTTAGATTTTGTAGAGAAATTTGATTGTGTATGTCTTTTCTTGAAGTAGAGGCCTTTGGGATTTAAAGAAAAGAATTTGAAGTTACTTCTCTCATTTTTCCATGTGGGACAAGAGATTATTTTATATGAGAGCATATGGGGTTAGCACTTATATTCTTTTCAGGTGAGATCGTATTATTTTGTACTATTATACTATTTTCTTTTAAAGCATTATGTGGAGTTATTTTCAACTCCAATACTAACTCCAACAGAGGAAACATATTCTACAATTTAACAATTTTTCCTCTAGACATTATTGGTAAGAAAGAATCGTCACATACCTTATCAACATCCGGTCTCTCCTCACGATCAACCTGTCATGAAGACTATTATCATGAAAACAGTAAAATTTCCACTGATCATAATACCTTCAATGAAAGATAGCAATCTCATATATAAAAGCACAAGAACCCCCAGAAACCAAACATACCTTAATACTAATAAACCAATCATTTAGCAGCTTCGCAACCTCTTCGCTTTCAAAAGATTCCACCTCCATCACATGACACCTTCGCAAATATAAGAACAAACAAATTAACACCTTAAAAACAGACTAATAGCTTCTGCAGCTATTGAGTTTTATTCTCACAAATACTCACCAATGGCAAGTACTGTAGCCGACTTCAATTTATTCAGCAGAATGTCATCCCAATGATGGAAAAAATATCAGAAACAACATTTTTCATAGATTATTTAATAATAAAAAAAAAATAAAAACATAAAAACATAAAAAAAATATAAATTAAAAAAAAGAAAAAAAAAACTTAGGGTAAATTACCATTTACCACTTTTAATATATCTACTTGATTCAATTAACACCATACAAAATTTTATCACATCTTACCATCTTATGACACCAAGGTCCTGCATTTCAATAATTGCTACTATTTGGTTACTTCTATTATAATGAAATAAATGAACTTAAAAGATGATTTCTATTAAAACTATCGTTAAATTTGGGCTCCAAGAGATTTGTTTTTTGGCTGAATATGTTAAAAATTGGTGAAATTAAGTTTTGGGTTTCACAAGGTAATAAATCATAATGAAATTTACATAAGGTGGTAATTGGATTATGCCAATGTATATAAGAGCATTGTCAATGGTTGCAGCCAGCGAACTGCTTGCAATTTGCAAAAGTTCCTAGCTTCTAGCTTGACCATTGAAGACATTTTCTTCAATTAACTAGGCCAAGCACATTAGTTAATTGTCAAAATTAGCTCAAAAGTGAATTAGCTACAAATCTTATGTAGAGCATGCTAAGCTAATTGCCAAATTATCTTAACGTTGAAGATGCTCTAAGGTGGCAAGTGGAAAACTATCCTATAAAATAAAATTGGGAAATGAGTTGATTTCTTTATAAAATAAGTGAATTTACTTGATAAGAAAATGGGCGCGTCCCTTCTTCTAGCTTCCTGAAATGCTTCTTCTCCCCAAGGATACCAATCAACCTTTAATCACATTATTTAAACAATCAATTATAAATAATTAATTAATAACAAAGAAACCAATCGCAGAAAAAAACTAAAAATTGTCACTATTTCATTTCAGCTTTATAGACATGATCATAATTGCCCTTCTTTTTTTTTTTTTTTTGTCAACAAAAACTATATACTTCATAAATTATTTGATTTTGAACCAATCAAATATAGTACAACAAATATCCATTATAAAACAAATAATGGCAACAAGAAAATAATCAAGAAAAACAAAAACAAATATTACCAAAATGACACTATTCAATTTCAACTTTCCACATGATCATCAATCCACCGTTCATCCATTCAATTATCACTAATAAGTAATAACTATCAATAAAAAAATAAAAAATAAAAAATAAAAACTGGGTTTTGAACTAATCAAACACAATCAAATAATCAAAACATAAAACATCAAAAAATCAAAAAAATAAAAAACAAATATTACCTAATTGCCACTATTTAATACCAACTTTCCACATGATCATCAATCCATCATTCATCAATTCAATTATCATCAATAACTATAAATTAAAAAAATTAAGAACCAGTTAAACATACAAAGCATTAAAAAATAAACAAATAAATAAATCACCCCAAAAAACAAATAAATAAAAAAAGGAAAAAACCAGGTAAATAAAAAGTGACATACAGGGTTATGAGCATGCTGAAGAAGGTAAGGACTATGCTCAGAAGCAAGACGATTAGAGTGTTTAATTGAGGAAGTTGAATGATCAGCCATTGAAAAGTGTTTAAAAGATGAAAAGGGTGTTTGAGAAATTGGGTTATAAGACAGTAAAAAAGGTGAATTTGGGGAAGAAGAAGATCTTAATTTTGTGGGTTTTTTGAGAATTTTAGGATGAATTTGGTGTTGAAGAGAGAGAAAAGGGTTAAGAGGGATTCTTTTGTGCATAGGAATTTTAGAGAGAGAAATGTAGAGAGAAGAATAAGGGTGAGCTTGGAGGAAGAAAGTTGTCATCTGGAAATGATGATGATGGAGAGGAAGTAATAAGGTGTACTAAGGTGATTGAATTGGTGGCATAGTGACACTGTGACATAGTGACATTTGGTTGTCACGTGTGTCATTTTGTGACACATCAGAACTTACACGCTTTCCCTTTTACCACGTAATGTTACGGTAGATATTGGGATAATATCTAAAAAATAACTGTAATACGTATAAATTGTAAATTATATGATATTTTCATAAATAAGTAGAAAACTTTATTAGCATAGTACCCCTTGAATTCATATAAAAAGATGATTACCCCTAAATTTTTAACATATTACCTCAAAATGCCATTGTGATATATAATTTTGCATATCACTGTGATTTACTGGTCATTCTAAAGGGGAGCTCAATTGGTTATGATTTTTTTTTATTTTAGCATGTTTGGAATCAATTTTTACCACTCGTGTTTGTGATTCTCTAGCAATAAAAATATTGATCATGCTTAAAATCATGATAATGCACTAATTTATTTGATCAGGTCAGGTGAGGAAGCAGTATGGTACTGAGGTGATCAGGTAAATGAATTGGTTGCATAGTGACAATGTGACATAATGACATTTGGTTGTCACATGTCGAGATGAGCATCGGAACTACGTATTTCATATTGGACTCGGTCCTAGTTTGGACCTGTGGTAAAGACTTCGTCCCGGTTGCACTAGTTTCGGGTCCCAAAATAACTACCCGGTTAATATCATGACCGGGACCAGTGCCAAAAAATTTTGGACTCAGTACCCAATGGGTACCTAGTTGCACCAATACCAGTACCGGGTATTCAAAACTGGACCATGTATCCAGTGGGTACCCGATATCGAACCCAATTCCAAGCGGTATTTCACTTATTTTATTTGTCTAATTTTCTGTTTTTCGACATTATACATATAAGTGATATAACTTAAATTTGTAATATAGTATTTGATGTTATATCGTTTAATTTTTTTTCAAAAGAAATATGAGGGGTAGCTCAATTGGTTAAGGACTTAAGGTTTCTCTCCTAATTTTTAGAATATTTGAAATTGATTCTCATAGCTTGTCATTATGGCTCTCTAGCAACAGAAATATTGATCATGCTTAAAATTATGATAATGAACTAATCTATCTGTGACTATAACTAAAATAAAATAATAACAACTATAAAATTTATTCCTTCTAGAACGTTAATCAATTTTTTTGTTCGAGAAGATATTGGTTACAACGTACAACTTGTTTTGAGGAAGAAAATAGTCATTTGGAGATAATAAATAATAGGGGTGATCGGCCAGCGCAACTGGGTACTCGGTTCTAGACCCGGTTTTGGTTTGGACCTGACAAGTAAATCTGGGTCCCGCTTAACCGGGTCTGATACCGAGTCCCAAAATAACTACCCGGTTAGTACCAGAATCTATACTGAAAAACTTTGGACTTAGTACTCAGTGGGTACCCGAATAATACCCTGGAATTTCCTAACTTCCTTCTCTAGATTTTCCGGAAAACATATTACAGATAATAGAGAATAATAATTATTAAAACACCTAACCACTAGGAAAAGCCAAAGCATTACCGCCACCGTGATAATGGCTAATTAGGGCAGTACTACATCGGAAGTCTTTAAAACCAAAACCAATCTTTAAACTCAAAATCAAACTTAAAAATAATCTCGAAACAACCGAAAGATAAAACCAAAAGAAAAGCAACTTAAAACTTCATTACACTTGGGAATCATCTTAATGGCCCTTCATATCAAATAAACTACAAGGACTACAATGCAAGCACTCTCACTCCAGCCCAGCATGAATGACTTATGCCCACTTGTACCTGTAGTTTTTTCTTATTCTAGACAACTACCCGCCAACAAGTGGGTCATCGTAGGGCGAAGTCCAAGATAAAGTCATCCACACAAAACAAATAATCAGCAAAGCTGAGTACATAACTACTAAAGATTATGCAGCGAGCTAAGATCAAAATAAAACAAAAGTAAAACATACATACATCTTACCGTTGACAACTCTTCACCTGTGTATAGGCTCAACTTAAACAAATTCATTATTATATTTAACTTTGGATTTTGCATTGAACGGGTTTCCTTTCCTTTAAAATCGCTCTATTGGGCACCAACTTGGGAGCAACTCCAAGAAGGTATTACCTAAGTCACATAAAGTGACGGAATTCCAGCGCATTAAAAATATAAAAGTGTACAACGTCTTGTACCCCGATTAAAAGTCATAGATCACTGTTCCATACGACTCCCCCCATTGTTCATACTCAAGGTATATATGTTCCAAGAGTTTTTGTGCGAATCCTCTTTCACTTTACGTGGTTAACCGGTTGAACATTGTTATGAGTCACATACAACATCACATAAAAGCATGCATATCAATCAAACAAGCCATATTAATTATCTTTGATTTAAGGTGATTCTAAAAATAATCTTGTATTTCCTTTAATTAAACTAAACTTCTTTTACCACACATTAACTGAAAGTGGCTAACTAATTTCCTTTTCCTTGACCACACAATAAATTGTGAGTGGCACCATGTATATAAATATTTGCTCATCAACTTCTAATAATCATGTGAATAAAAAATTCACAAACTACCTTTCTTGTTGATTAAGTAACTAATCAACTTAAATAACTTTCTTTCTTCTTTGCTAAGCTATTGGCCAACTTAATAATAAATATAACATTCCAATTCAATCATGAAGAATATATATGACTGTAGATGTGGAATGTCAAAACAATGCAAAATCATGCTTTTCATACTTCCATAAAATTGTCAAGCATGTCAATTCAAAGTCAATCAAGCAACAACAAACATATCATACAAGATCAACCAAGCATGAATTCTAATTCTATATCCGCCTATAGTACTTACTTACCTTGTGTTGTAGTGGTTATCCGCCACAACGTGTAGAAGTCAACTAGTTCGAAGTCTCTTAGATAGAGAAAATCGAATCTAAATTAAAACCTTGTTGACTAAGTTCTACAACAACTCTAAACTAACGTTCTATATTGGAAACTTGTCCAAAACGTTCCTTATAGGGTCTCTATTCAATTCCTTACTTTATTTCAATTTTTCCATCGCAACATACTTGATTTTCGGTAATTTTCCAAAACTGGCAGCTTTGTAAAATTTCTCAAAAATACTTTAAAACCCTTCTAAACACCATATTTTTATCATAAAAGACTTTAGTCATGTTCTAAGATCATCATACAATATTTTTATGCATTAAAAATAATTATAACTAATTATGTCACATGCTACTATTTTTATTAGGCATAAACATGTGCTAACAAAAATTTACAGCTTTATTTATTCATTCAAAACTCCTTAAAAACACATCAAAACATCATAAATTCATCATAAAACTCTTTTACAATCTATTATCATCATCATGAATCAAATCTATGCTTTAGAATAATTTTTCATAAGATAAAACATGTTATTAATATTAATACCATTGATTTTCATGATTATAAAATTTGGACATCAATATAATTTCAACTTAAAAACCTTTTAAATCCATCTAAACTTCATAAAATCATTATGAATTTATACAACATCAATTTATGATCATAATATTGAAGTTTAAATCATTAAAAACCATAAGTCATGAATTTCATAATTTCACAAACCCTAATATAAAGTTTCATGATCAATCAAATAAATTCATACTTTCAACTAAACCATAAATTTATAAAAATATGATTAAAACTATAGAAACATGATCAATCATAATTATAGACATGAAATTTGCAAGATTGAATTAAAAAGAGAAGAAAAGAATTTTTTTATATATAAGTGTTCGAAAAATACCAAGGGGAGAAAGAAGGGGCCGGCTAACAAGGGTGGCCGGCGGCGGGCAGGGGTGGCCGGCGAGGAGGGGGACGCCGGCGAGAAGGAGGGGCAACGGAGGAAGAAGGCGAAGAAGATTTCTTTTTCTTCTTTTTCTGGAATTTCGAACAAGTATTTTTTTTCTCTCTCAAAATTTTTGAAATTCTAAAACTCTAAGATTGCAAATTAAATCTGAAAATTTGGGTTTTAAGAGGTATTTATAGGCCCCAAAGTAGGAATTGGTGCAATTACGTAAATACCCTTAATGTTTGAAATTACTTTTATGCCTTTGTTTTAAAATAATTTAGAGAACTCTAAAAATTCTATTTTTTAAAACTTTTCAAAATATTTATTAAAACTTAACATAACATGAAATATTATTTATAAACATAAAATAATTACTTTGATTAAAACTTATTTAAATTTTCTTTCTTTAATATTTTTATTAAACTTAATTTCTCAATTAAAATATTAAAACACACGTATAAAATAAGAAATTAACTTTTTACAATACGTGAAAATATGTGGTATTACAACCCGATTGTGCTCATACCTATTGATGATGATAATGAGAAATTAGTAAGGTGAATAAATTGGTGGCTTTCAGGTGTGTGTGTAAGGTTTGAGTTTTGCCACGTAATTTTGCAGTTATAATTGATATGTTTGGAATGATGTTAATGCATTGATGGAAGAAGTAAATGGCAATGGAGAGAGATATATTGGTTTGTAATGAGAAAATTTAACAAAGTTATAAGTTTCTCACAAGAAAATTTGGTTGTTATTCAAGAAATATAAGTGTACATTTGTATGTTATTATAAGTATTAAAGTGTAAATTTGTTAAATTTTCAATTGGATACTATTTTGTAGAATGTCGATATTATTACACGCAAGTTAAATATGTTCCACCTCTCATCTAGATATTATTCCTTAGAAGGTGGATATTACTATGACTATGACATTATGGTAAATTTGATTGAGTCATCACATTGAGGGGCTCGTATGCCCTCGCAATGGACTCAGCCGGTACATTGTACCACCCAATCGATGGCGCTTTCATAAATAAAGCAAAGTCGGTGTAATACCCTATATTTTCACGTATTTTAAGGATTTAAGTTCGTATTTTATGTGAATATTTTTAGCACTTTATTGAAAAATTAAGCTAAATACATATATTAAAGAAAGAAAGTTGAATTAATTGTTGCTTAAAATAATTGTTTTATGTTTTCTAAAGTTTATAAATTATATTTATGTCACTTTGAATTTTATGAAATATTTTAACAAGTCTCTAAAATTAGAATTTTCAAGGTTTCCTAAATTTGTTTTAAAACAAGGGCATAAAAGTAATGTCAAGCACTAAGGGTATTTATGTAATTTCACTAAACCTACTTTGGGCCTATAAATACCCCTTAAAACCAGAATTTTCAGATTTAGTACGCAAATTTTGATTAGGGTTTCACAAAAAAAAACAAAGAAAAAAAAAGAGTTAGGAAATTTCCGAAAAGGAAAAAAAAAAACCTTCGTCGCTTTCCCTCGCCACTCGCTTTGCTCATCGACGCCCCTCCACGCAGGCCACCACTCGCTGGCCACCACCCTTATTCCTCCTCCTTTTGGTATTTTTCAAAATTTTTATATTAAAAAAAACTTTTTCTTCCTCTTTTCTTTTTAATTCAATCTTGTATAAGTTTATGTTCATAATTAAGTTTAACCATTTTTATGGTTTTAATCATGTTTTATAAAGTTGTGATCATGTTTTAGAATTTAAATTTTATGTTTATAAAGTTGTCCACGAAACTATAAAAATTAGGTTTTATAAATTATGAAATTTATAGTTTTACGATTTTTAATAATCTAAACTTTTATATTATGATCATAGATTGTTGTAGCATTAATTTGTGATGATTTTATGAGGTTTTGATTGGTTTTTAAAGGTTTTAAAAATAATTTATATTGCTGTCCAATTTTTTAAGTCATGAAAACTAAGAGTAAAAATATTATGAACATGTTTTAAAATATAAAAAATTATTTTAAAGCATAGATTAGATGTATAATGATAGTATGTGATTATAAAAGTGGTTTGTGCTTGATTTATGAAGTTTTAATGAGGTTATAATGAGTTTTGAATAAATAAATATATATATATATATATATATATATATTTCTGAGAATTTTTATTAACACGTGTTCATGCACAATATAAGTAATAGCACGTGAAATAATAAGCTATAATAGTTTTTAACACATCAAAATATTATATGATGATCTTAGGATATGAATCTAATGTTTTAGGATCAAACTATAATATTTAGAAGGGTTTTAAAGAGTTTTTAAGTAATTTTACAAAGCTGCCATTGTTGGAAAATTATCGAAAATCAAGTGTTTTGCAAAAGAAACATTAAAATAAAGTATGGAATTGAATAGAGACCATATAGAGAAGGTTTTGGACAAGTTTCCAATATAAATAGCTAGTTTAGAGTTGTTGTAGAAGCCAGTCAACATGGTTTTAATTTAGTTTCGATTTTCTTTATGTAGGAGAATTTGAGTTAGGAGACTTTTAGAAGTTGAGGCGGATCACCGTTATAACACAAGGTACATAAGTACTAAAGTCATCTATACAAGTAGAATTCATGCTAGAGTTGTTGATTTTGTATATTATGCTTGTGAACATAAGTTGTTGCTTGATTGTTTGAGTTGACTTCTATGAGAAGTTATGTTAGCATGAAAGTATGAAAGTATGATTTATATTCCAAATTGACATTCCGCATTTATAGTATTGTCAATACCTCATGAAAAAGTGGAATATTGGATATTTTAGAAGTTTTGACTAGTAGTCAATAAAAAAGAAAGAAAAAGCAGTTTAGTTGATTAATTACTTAATCAATAAGAAAAGTAGCTGAATTTGTATTCACATGTTTAAAAGTAGCAAATGAGTAATTAGTTACTCTTGTTTAGGTTGTAATTAGTTGTAAACAGTTGTTTTTTTTATTTTCTTTTATTTTTCTTTTTGGACTTGGTTTTGTTCTTTTCCCCTGCAGATATGACATTCGGAGCAGGACTAGGACTTCTGATATTGGATTTACGGTTTTGGTTGATTTACATTGGGTTAGATGTTCCTAAACTCCATTCTCCTTTTGCTTGTACCTGTATGTTTTGGGGATAGCTGTTTGCCTGTTTAGCCTTAGTTTTTTTTTTCTGCTTTCTAGTGTAATTTTTTACTGCTTTCGTAGGACCGTTACATGGTTTGTACCGTCCCTTAAGGCCGGGAGTTTACATGTAACCAAAAAAAAAGACAAAACCAAGTCCAAAAGAAAAATAAAAGAAAATAAAAAAACAATGTTTACAACTAATTACAACCTAAACAAGAGTAACTAATTACTCATTTGCTACTTTAAACATGTGATACAAATTCAGTATTTTTCTTATTGATTAGTAATAATCAACAAAACTGCTTTTTCTTTCTTTTTATTGACTACTAGTCAAAACTTCAAATATCCAATATCCCACTTTTTCATGAGGTATTGAACATCATAATGCGGAATGTCAATTTGGAATATAAATCATACTTTCATACTTTCATGCTAACTAACTTTCATAGAAGTCAACTCAAACAATCAAGCAACACTTATGTCACAAGCATAATTACAAAATCAACACTCTAGCATGAATTCTACTTGTATAGATGACTTTAGTACTTATGTACCTTGTGTTATAACGGTGATCCGCCTCAACTTCTAAAAGTCTCCTAACTCAAATTCTCCTACATAAAGAAAATCGAAACAAATTAAAACCATGTTGACTGGCTTCTACAACAACTCTAAACTAGCTATTTATATTGGAAACTTGTCCAAAACCTTCTCTATATGGTCTCTATTCAATCCATACTTTATTTAATGTTTCTTTGCAAAACACTTGATTTTCGATAATTTTCCAACAATGGCACTTTGTAAAATTACTTAAAAACTCTTTAAAACCCTTCTAAATATTATATTTGATCCAAAACATTAGATTCATATCCTAAGATCATCATATAATATTTTGATGTGTAAAAAACTATTAGCTTATTATTTCACGTGCTATTACTTATATTGTGCATGAACACGTGTTAATAAAAATTCTCAGAAATAATATTATATATATATATTATATTTATTTATCAAAACTCTATAACCTCATTAAACTTCATAAATCAAGCACAACCACTTTTATAATCACATACTATCATTAACATCTAATCTATGCTTTAAAATAATTTTTTATATTTTAAAACATGTTCATATATTTTTACTCTTAGTTTTCATGACTTAAAAAATTGGACAGCAATATAAATTATTTTTAAAACCTTAAAAACCAATCAAAACCTCATAAAATCATCACAAATTATGCTACAACAATCTATGATCATAAATAAAGTTTAGATTATAAAATCGTAAAACTATAAATTTCATAATTTATAAAACCTAATTTTTATATTTCGTGACAACTTATAAACAAAAATTTAAATTCTAAAACATGATCACAACTTTATAAAACATGATTAAAACCATAAAATGGTTAACTTAATTATAACATAAACTTATACAAGATTGAATTAAAAAGAAAAGAGGAAGAAAAAGTTTTTTTTAATATAAAAATTTTGAAAAATACCAAAAGGAGGAGGAATAGGGTGGTGGCCAGCGAGTGGTGGCCTGCGTGGAGGGGCGTCGATGAGCAAAGCGAGTGGCGAGGGAAAGCGACGAAGGTTTTTTTTTTTTCCTTTTCGGAAATTTCCTAACTCTTTTTTTTTCTTGTTTTTTTGTTGAAACCCTAATCAAATTGCGTACTAAATCTGAAAATTCTGGTTTTAAGGGGTATTTAAGGCCCAAAGTAGGTTT
>PYUH01000981.1:152753-162899 GCA_016808085.1 Suaeda aralocaspica
TTTTTTTTTTTTTTTTTTTTTTTTGGTTGCTGCAAATTAGGGTTAGTTTGTTATGTGGTTGGTATTTGTGTGGTTGTTTTTTGTTGATTTTTTTGTTGTTGTGGGTATTTTTTTTTGTTGGAAATTGAATGATGCATGTTTGTAATGCTGTTGTTGTTGTACCTTCGCAATGGATAAGTTTTCTTTGAAAATTTGGCATGGTTGGTTTTTTTGAAAGGGGTTCACTTGGGAATGTAGGACTTTTGAGGTTGATCATGATGAGTTATGTTGGTGGGATTTAGTTGATCTTGCTAATAAATGTGGTTATAATAGTATAGACACAATTCAATATTTGATACCTGGGGTGTAATTTCAAGAAGGGTTAAGGAATGTTACCAATGATGGTGACATTAGGGATTTCGTGCAGTTGGATCGGAGCTCAATATAGGTTGATAAGTTTGTATGTTACTCATACCACGGAGGATGTTGCTATGATGCATAATCCAAGGAAAAAATTGACTCCAAAAAGAAATAGGAAACGTGTGAAAGAAGCAGAGGTAGTAGGTGAGAGCAGTGAATGTAAGGATGGGGTAAATTAAATAAGGGTTAAGGTTAACAATTTGAATCCCTCACAACCCAAAAAAGCACCTCAAATACAAACAACAAAGAACAAATCTACAAGAAAAGTGACAAAAGATGCTTCCACATCAGCCATTATGGTCCACCACAGCACTTGCACTAATGAACCTTTGCCTGTAGATACATCTTTCACTCAAAACCCTAAAACACCACACATTCCTACCCAAACTTCTACAGCTCCTTCTAAGCCACCCTCTTTCTCTTCTAATAACTTCGATCAATTCAACAGATCAAAAGTTCCTCTAGAATATGATTGGGAAGACTCTAGACCAGATGACCATATTTCATGACCTGATTTTTTGAATGACAATAATGAGGCTGATGTGGAGGACAGTAACTCAGATGAAGAGTATAAGCCAAATGATGGCTGCAGTGATAGTGAAGGGTTTGGTGACTATGTAGTAGATGAATTTGAAGCTGAAGATTTAAGGCTGTTTGCTGAAGGTGTGTTTCATGAAAATGATGATTCAAACACAAGTGATAAAGAGTACAAAATAGCAAGAGAGAGATTGAAAGGCACAAACAAGAAGTTGTGCACATAAACTTCAAGCATAAGCATGCGATAACTCCAAACCACAGCTTGCGCTACAGTAGAAAATCTAGAGGGTCCTGTTAGTGATTATGAGCTTAGTGAAGAAGAGATTCACACTCCTCTTGCTAGTGATGAAGGCATACCACTTGAGCAAAGGAGAACCAGGAGAGGTGATCTAGTGGATGATGATACAAACTTCTCTGTTTTCCGATGGAGAATTAGACAAATATTTGCAACTAGAAGCAAATTCAAGAGAGAAGTTGTAAGCTTTGGCATTCTTCAAGAGAGAAATTTAAGGTTTAAGGTTGATAATAAAAAGAGAGGTGATAGAGTAGGTGTATGCTGTGAGAAGGAATGTCCTTTTAGGATTTATGCTTCATGGGATAGTAGGAGAGGTACATTTCTGGTGAAGAGAGTTTTGGACCAACATATAATTGTTAGGACAATGGAGAGAAATAAACAACTGAAGAGTAGTTGGCTTGTTGAGCAATTCCTTGAGGTATTCAAAGCTAGACCTCAATAGCCTGCCAAAGTGATAATTGATTGTGTAAGAATTGCTTATAAGGTGCTGGTGAAAAAGGACTTTGCCTATAAATTCAAGTACACAACTCATCAAATTTTGCATGGTTCTATGAAGGACCACTACATGAAAATTGGTAGACAGATTTAGGCAATAAGAAAAAGCTCTGGTTCAGTTATGAAAATTTTCAAAGATCCTTTACAACAAGTTTTTCCACCTATTTTCCAAAGGTTATTTGTTTGCTATGATGGTTTGAAAAGACGATGCAATAATGAAGGGTGGAGGAATGTTTAGTGTGTTTATGCTTGTTTTCAAAAAACTTTTTTGGAAGGTCAATTGTTGGTGGCAATAGGAAGGGATAGGAATGAACAGATGTACGCTTTGGCATGGTGTGTTGTTAGGGGTGAAAATAATGTAGCATGGGGATGGTTTTTTGGTTAGCTTAAAGACGATTTTGATCTGGGTGAAGGAGTTGCGTTTACCATAATATCTAATGAGCATTTAGTAAGCTTTTTAAGCAATTCAATATCTTTTGATTTGATTTGTGAACATAGATTTATATCCTGTATGGTAATATGAGTCTTGCTTGTTTCAGTCTATGCTCACTACTATGACAGAGTTCCTACCTAAGGGTGAACACAAACATTGTGCAAGGCATGTTTTTGAACATTGGCACAAAGCATTCAAGGGTGATGAATATAAGTTAATGTTTTAGAGCATTGTCAAAGCCTAAAATCAAGCAGACTACAATGATGTTATTGTAGCCATGGAAGCAATAAAGCAAAACGCAAATGATGCTTTTAAGGCATACAACCCAGAGTTGTTCTGCAGAGCTTTCATTGATCCAACCATAAAAGGTGATGGTGTGACAAACAATATGGCTGAGACTTTTTAATGGGTACATTGTCCAAGCTAGAACAAAACACTTGATACACATGCTAGAAGAAATAAGGAGTACTCTGATGCAAAGGATGGCAAAAAAGAAACAAGATGTTGACAAATGGAGCACAACCATATGTCCAAGGGTTTTAACCAAGTTAGAGAAAAACAAGGAATTGGTTGCCAAGTTTGAAGTTATGCTAAGTTCATAAACAGTTTTCCAATTGAATTGGTTCTTAGATACCCTTACTATTGACTTAGGTGCAAGGACTTGCACATGTAGAAGATGGGATCTCACAGGGGTACCATGTGCACATGTTGTTGCTGCAATTTTCTTCTGTCATAAAAAAGTAGAAGACTATGTTGTAGAGTATTTCATGAAGGACAAATACCTGAAATCTTATAATTACCCAATACCACCATGTGATGGTGAAAGGAATTGGCCAAAAAAAGATTTTCCAATACAACCCCCTCCAATTAAGATTGGACCCGGGAGACCTAGAAAGAATAGGAGAAAATATCCTCATGAGCATCCTAAAAGGCTATGGCATATGACAAAACATGGTGTTGAAATGAGTTGCAGCAACAGTCATGGAAAAGGACACAATAAAAGAAGTTGCACTACTCAAAGGGATTCCCAAAACCCTGCAATACCACCTCCACCAATAAGAGGGAGAGGTCTTCTTTTTAGTTTCTGAAGGTTTGTCAATCTGAATCTAGATCTATATTTCACGCATTTTTCTTTTCTGCAAATTTGATTGCGGAATATTACTTAATTTCTTCTCTTTCTCTCTTCCAATTCTTGTAACTTACTAACTTTCCTCTTTCTGTAGATTAGCTTCTCATGAAAAAATAATCTCAGTTTATTGTTTTGATACTATCAAAAACTTGCATACTTAGTTTGAGAAAAATTAAAGAAGCATCGTTTTGGATGGGAGCTAATATTTTTCCTAGTATGAAATAGCCGATCTCAAAGGTATTTGTCCTATTATTTTGGATGAGCTAATTTTTGATTATTTGCCTTAGTTTTATTAAAGAGCCAATTCCTTTGTAAATCAAACTTATTAGCGAGTTTGGATAAATTCCTTTGAATTGGATAAATTGATCAGAGTGTTTAATATTAGCGAGTGGTATTCTTTAATGTTTAGTTTTGTTGAAACTAAATTCATAAAGTACTAATTTGGAGTTTTGGATGTTCAGCGAAAGAATGACAATGAATTGTAGATTTATTGCATGTTCTTTCAGAGTTCATTGTTGTTGTGATCGTTGTGTTAGTTGCTGAGCAAGGCTATCGCACACCTCTCAAAAATACCGAAAAACTCTAACTAATATAGCTAGGGAAGTAGGAATCGAATCCTCCGGGAAACGATTAAACTCTATTAGTTCTAAAAAGTCTAAATTGTGTAAGGGGCCTTTGTGGAAAGTTCTAATAAAACCATAAAACTAAGAAAACAAAACTAAAACTAAGGAAATGACGGGAAATTAATGAATTAAACTCTTATGATAAACACCTAGGGCGGTTGGTTCACTATGATCAATCAACAAACTCATAAAACACTCATTAATCAATTTATTGACATTTATTGAACTAGGGCTCACTAATACTCTCGAACTTGGACTCCCTCAAAACTCCTTTACCGGCTTTCACTCGCATAAATTTGTTTTGCCTATTATTCAGTGGTCTAATTGTGGTAATCTTACCTCTCGTCCTTGATTTCGACAATTACCTAACTCACAACTAAAACTGGCCACAATTTAATTGCAATCAATGGAAATCAATAATAGGAATTCAACTAAAAACCAAGAATTAATTAACGAACATAAAATAAATTCACAACATGATCATAGATCTCCTAGCCCTAGAGAGAAAGACTACTCACTCATGACTAAAGAAACTAAAACAAGAACAAATTCAAATAACAAATCCATAAACATGAATTAATTAAAACTAGAATTAAAACAAAATTAATTACTAAGAAATTAAACTAAACAACTAAATTAACAAAATAAATAAACTAAACTCAAAACTGACAAACTAAGAAGAATCATAAAATAAAGAGAATTGAAAAGCAAAAGGAAAGAAATTACCAAAAGAATGATGGAATTGCATTAATTGAAACTGAATCGTCAAGAACAAATTAACTGCTTTTAAAATTTTAGAGAGGGAAGTGTTTTTAGGATTCCTAAGTCTAAAAATATGCTAAAAACTAGTTAGGGTTATGCCCCATATACATAGAGTATTTATAGTAATTAGGTTTTTAATAAACAAAACCCAGGAGCAAAAACCGCGAAGAAAAGCCGACGGGATGCCATACGCGCTAGCTGCGCCCGCAGGGAACAAAAGGCGTTCCTTCCCTGCGCCCGCAGGTCTTCAGGTTTGCAATTTGTGAAGCTGCTGATCTATGTTGCAGGCGCATAGGTCAGAGGAGCTTTTAAAGGCTGTGCCTGCATATAATTTGTATAATCATATTTTGACGAACTTCTTGAGTTCTTCGCTTAATCTCTTGGAATCTCGTTCGTAGCTTCTCGTAACTTGGCACGCATCCCGAGAGAAGTATATTTTGACCCGTTTTAGCTTCTAATGACTTCATAACTCCCTATTACGCTCCTGTAACATATAAAACAAACCCAAAACCGCGTGTAATAACCGAGGAAGCATAAAATAACCGTAAAAAGCTCTAAAAGTCTACTAAAGATGCTAAAACCGTGCCAAAACATAACTTAACATCGAAAGACGATATTTAATCCAAACAAAGCCACAAACTTAACTATTTAGCATAAGAATCAACCGAAAATGAGGGAAAAACACAACATAAAACACGTATATCAAATTCCCCCAAACCGAACTTTTGCTCGTCCTGAGCAAAACATAACGAAATTGACTACACCCCATAAAACAAAATAAGCATCATAACTCTAGAGAACATCTGAAGACACATGGACCAAAGCCAGCCAATCAAGCATCCAATTACCGTCCTTCCTAAATACGGGTCAAACAAAACCTACCAAGCAAGTTTAATGAATGGATGACTAGAGTAGCTCACGGGTTGTCACTCCACATAATTAATGATGAACTTATAACAATGAAGCTCTAACCCTCACCTCCCAACCAAATATAGAATGCAATGCAAAATGTGTTTAAATGCAATTTTAAGAACCCGAAACCACATCACACACCTCATGCAAGTGTTTAAGGGTATCCACTCATCCTAATTGTTGACTCGAAATGCAATTAATACTCCACGATCTTGTCAAAGGATTCACTTCACAATAACCAAAGCATGTGCACGAAGATAAAAAAGGACTTTAATAAGCTTGTAACGTGGCTAGGGCGATGGGTATGATAAAATTTGGGATAATGTGGTGGAATGCGGGGTATATACATATAAAATCAAGGAAAATCCTCAACAACTTCAAAAATTATTAACATTCTACAACATCCAATTCAACCAAATCAAACCAAACTTTTCTTTATATTTCACAACAACACCATAGTTCACAAACTTAGAACTTCTTTCTTTTTATTTCATCTCTTTTTTTTTCAACTTTATTATGCTTTTATAATTTTTTTTTACTTTTCATGCATAATAATTCTTAGTTTCACGACTCTTAATGATTTTTTTGGCTTATAAATTTAATAAACAATAAACATAATCATCACACATGCATAACTAGGCCATGAATAAAATACGACTTTTTAATTAACTAAAACAGCCTAGACATTGGTATGCAGAGCCTTAAATGTGAAACTTTATAATTAAACAACCTTTAACAATAACATTTTCAACTGTTTCACCATCACTCCTCCATAACAACCTTCAAAAGATACTTTAACATCACAACCACTTCAACTCCCCCAAACCAAGTTTGGGCATATAATGAATTATGTAACAAGGCTAATAAGGCTTGTAATATGGCTAAAAATACAATTGAAAGGGAAAAAAATCTCAAAACATGGGATCAAGGGGAAAATGTAAAAGTAGGAAATGAAACTCCGAGGCTCAAAAGAAGAAATGGAGGCCTTTTATCATGCGCAACATACACAAAATCTACAGTTAAAGTTACTAGAATCCAATGTCAAACCTAAGATCATAATTGCACCAGGAACTAAGCACACATGAAAGAAAAATATGAATAATGTTATATGCAAAAATGGCTTAAATCCTCCCGTTAACACTGTTCAAGTCCAAGACCCAAGCAAGGTTGAAAGAGTTGACCAATAAAAGGAAATCAAGCAATCAAATTCAAGTCATAGCCAACAAATCACACATGTGGATCCATCCGTAGTCAAGAGTCATAAAGTTTCAAAAATAAGCACAAGGGGTACAGAAGTAGTCAATTCCAACAATAAAACTCACGCTGGGACAAGAACAATCCATTAAACAACTCTCTCTAAAATTAAACCTACGAAAAACAGTACAATCTTTTTGGTCACATGTAAACTCCCATTCCTAACGAATGGTACAAAACATGTAACAGTCCCAGGAAAGTAATAAAACTAATCTAAGAAAGCAATTAAACCTAACTAAACACACCAAACAAAAACAAAATAACCAAATCACTATCAATTCCTAACAGGAGTCCAATTAAGTACTAAATTAATAATACATCCTGCTTGAAATAAATCCTGAAAAAGGAAAGAAACAAACCAATCTCCAAAGAAAAAGGGTAAAAAACAAGAAGAAAAATAAAATAAACTAAGAAAATATGCAAATAAAAGAAATCCTCCCCCCAAACTAAATTTTGTCCCGTCCCAAGACAAATAACCATGAAAAACAGAGGAAGGAGGTGCAGTCGAGCTCTACTGACTAGGTCCCCAGTACCTAGGATAGTACTGGTCATAAAATGGCTGATAAAGGTAGGAGGTAGGCTCGGTGCTAGGGTCATATGTGGGTGGCCAGTTGGGATGGTTCGAGAAGCCTTCAACTATCCTAGCCTCTACATTGCTCATGTGCTATCTCCACTGAACTTGCTGTAGCAAATCAACATCGGAACGGAGTTCTCTTAGTGAATGATAAACCGTGTCAAACCTCTGCTGGTCATAGAGATGCATATCATCGAGTCGGTTCATCAGGAGTGACATATCAAATGTGGAGGAAGAACGATCGACATAGCTATGTATCGGAGGCTCAGGTCGTGGTGGGGCTGGATGATGTTGGGTTTGGCCGCCTGCCTGCTGAATCAGGTTGACCATCTGAACTGCTCTCTTTTCGGAGTCCGCCCTCACCTGTAGTGGGATGTTATCAGGTGGAATCCTCCAAGGTTTTGTCTGTTTGGGTGCTCCTGATATGTAAGACTAACATAGGCATTAGGAAAATAACACCATGAGAATTCCCGAACACACCAAACAAGTCTCTCTCTATGCCCTCTCTGATAGTGTCTCAGAAAGTTTGCAGCTCGGAGGGCAGTAGTGTCGAGGTAGAGGTTCTCCTCGATCGGGTTCAGCTGGTGGATATCTTCATTGTGGCCTAGAGTGTGAGCCAGCCATGTAATCATACCACCTATGTATATAGTGCCAGTGTTAGTAATACCCTCTGCAATCTCTACAAACCGGCAAGCTAGAAAGAACCCAAAGTTGTAGTGGAGAGGCTGTCTAGCATACCCTTCTGTAACCATCCATAATAGTCTAATCTCATCGGGATAGACCTGTCCTAACTCTCCTCTCGAAAACAGGCAGTATACTACATATCTAAGGAGGTACCGAAGGTCAGTATGCTGGACCTCCGATGCTTTGGCTGTAGTAGAAGTGAAAGTAGAACTGCCATCTGTAATCCTCTCCTACCAAGTTCCCTCGAAATAGGGTCCCTACTCATGCTCCGTTGTGGACCATATCACACTCTTAGAATTCCATAGGAACCTCTCATTCAATTCATCTACATCCACTCATAGTGTTGTCCAAAGATGGTGAAGCTGATGTGTGTCTTTCATGTAGCTGAGGGAGATTCCTGAGTGACATGGAAATGGTAACTGGATAAGAACTCCAGGGTGAGCTCTCTGTATGTATGTGGGACCTTTTGGGTTTGACCATCAGGACAGGGCATGGTAGCATTGAACCAGTTTCCCCATCCGATATGGTAAGCCATCCTCATAACTTGGTCAGTAATGCCAAGTTTATCACATGTTTGCTTGTGGAAGAACCTTGTGGACCTAATTGTTCTCTTGGAGAGCTTCTTATACAGTTTCTGCCTTTCTTGTCGGTTTTGAGGTGGTGCTCTAGAGGATGCTGGTTGCTTCCCCTTGGAAGCCGAAGAAGATGCTCCGATTTTTTGAGATTTCTTGGGGCCTCCGCCAAACAATTTTCCAATAGATTTCTTCATTATCCTACAAAACATAAGTATGAAAAACAAGGATTAGAATTCTATTGAAGCAAGTTTCAAAAACAAAGTCATGGCAATATGAAAGCATAAAGAATCATAGGATGCAAGAAGTGTAATGTCATGACCAATGAAACAATTAAGGCATTGTAGTCATCATAAAACTAAATTTACAAACAAAGTTGAGCGGAAATTTCGGCATGACCCATTTGTAAATGCAACTAAACCAATGAGAACTACAAATTCTGTCAACAAATAAAGCCATGAGTGCAACCAACAACATCCATTCCATAAGCATCAATTATATTCTGCATCCAAAAACCAACATTCTCAAGCTCATATTCAATGAAAACACCAAAGTGAACACCAAAAATCAGCTTCCACCATAATATGAATCCAACCATTAAGCAACTATGATCATCCAAACAACTCCAATAAAATTTTGAGACCAAAAAGAAAATAACTAGCTAAGGTTAGTAGCAACTCTTAACCAAATTTATAAGCATTAAAGTTCAATAATAAAGTTGGTAAAGAAAATTCATGAATAAAGCTAGAGCAAAATTGAGCATAAAAACCAATCCAAAGCATGATTTGCATTATTCTAAAGACTTTAAGCATGAATTTAACTAGTTAACACTTCTAATTCTCAACAAATTCATGAACAATCATAGAAAATTCCATGAAAATTCTCACTCAACAATTTAGCACAAAACTTCCAATTATTCATAATTAACAACTCTAAACATGACATTGAAGCATAAAAATAACCATTAAGCACTTATAAGCAACAATAATCAAGTTTAAAATTAAAAATTAAATTGGTAATAAAAATACCCGAAAATCGGAAATTCATGAAAACCTCATAAAACTTCATAAAACATGGAAAAAAAGGAAGCTATACCTCAATAGATGATAATAGAGCAAGAATTCGCAAGAAAATTGAAGTACAAAACCCAAAATCAAGCCAAAATTAGATCAAAAATTTCAAACTCTAGGTGATGTGATTTGTTGATTTTCTTCAAATTTGAACTGCGAGAGATTGTTTAGAGTAGTGAGAGGAGTGTTATGTCAAAATTTGGAGTGATTTGGAGTAGTATGGAGTGTGTCATGGGGGTTTGGAGTTGGAGGTTTTGGGGTTTTAATGGTGTGAAGGAGGAAGAAGAAGATAGATTAGGAGAGTGATTAGGTGGGATTTAAAAATAAAAGGATTAAAAGATATAAAAAAATAATAATATAATGATAATAAAATAATTGGGGGGGGGGGGGGGGGGGGAAAAAAAAAA
>PYUH01000981.1:162919-213225 GCA_016808085.1 Suaeda aralocaspica
GGGGGGGGGGCGAGTAAAAATAACGGGCATAGAAGGATAAGGCCCCCACGTGAAAAAAAAACGAAAAAAGAAAGACGGGTTACCGCAAGGGGTAACCTACGCCCGCAGCGAAGAAAGGCAGTTTGAACACTGCGCCCGCAGGTTCATTCTACAAGAAAGTGAAAAGCTTTTGTTTTAAAATGCGGGCGCATAGAAGAGTGGGGTGTTTGAGCGCTGCGCCCGCAGGTCACCTCTGAGGCTCTTTTTCGCTGATTTCTCCTTTTTTTCTCCCTAATAATTATATTAAGTTATAAATTATTATAATTATTTAAACTTAAGCACGTTTTTAACTCTTAATCTCTCCTTAATATCCTCAATTAAACATGACACCCCATTTAGACCCTTATCTAGGCTTCAAAATTCAAAAGAAAGACTAAACTAAGCTAAACTAAACTACGAAAACAATCGAAAACACACGAAAAACAAACAAAAACACGCAAACTGAGAAAGAAAGGGATAGAAAGCTCGGGTTGCCTCTCGAGAAGCGCTTTTTTTAAGGTCGCTAGCTTGACCATGGCTGCATTAGTGATCAAGGTGCTTTAGGATCATCGAGTTGGATGACTTCAACCAAACCGATGACATCTCCTTCATAGTATGCTTTCAACCTTTGACCGTTAACCTTGAATACATCACCTTTTTCACTTTAAACTTCAACATAGCCAAATTTGCTCACATTTGTCACAGTAAAGGAACCACTCCATCTAGATTTCAGCTTTCCAGGGAATAATCGAAGTCTTGAGTTAAACAATAAAACCTTATCGCCAACATGAAACTCCCTTTTCATGATTCATTTATCGTGCCATATTTCATCTTTTCCTTGTAGATTTTGGCACTATCATATGCTCCTAGCCGAAATTCATCTAATTCGTTTAACTATAGTAACCGTTTATCTCCCGCAAGCTTTACATCCATGTTTAATTCCTTTATTGCCCAATAAGCTTTATATTCGAGTTCTAGTGGGAGATGGAACGCTTTTCCATAAGCCAATCTATATGGGGAAGTACCAATTGGAGTCTTGAAAGCTCTGTACGCGCATAAAGCATCATGAAGCTTACTACTCCAATCTTTTCTTGATTTCGCAACCGTCTTCTCAAGAATGGATTTGATTTCTCGGTTTGAAACCTCCACTTGACCACTGGTTTGTGGATGGTATGCAAATCCTGTTATGTGATAACCGTACTTCTCTAGCAGCCTATCCAACCTCTTCTCATGAAAGTGCGTTCCCCCATTACTGACGATAGCTCTAGGGACTCCGAACCTAGGAAAAATAACCTACTAAAACAGTCTCAAAGCTGTGTTAGCATCACAATGGGGGGTAACAATTGCTTCCACCCACTTAGAAACATAATCCACAACGACTAATATATAACGATTACCATTAGAAGAAGGAAAGGGCCCCATATAATCAATACCCCAAACATCGAAAAATTTTAACTTCTAAGATACCTGTTTGAGGCATTTCACACCTTTTTGAGATATTACCTGTTCGTTGGCACGAAACACAAGACATCACAAAATCTCTAGCATCCTTGAGTATTGTAGGCCAATAAAAACCTGATTGTAATACTTTAAACATCGTTTTAGCGGGCACAGCGTGTCCTCCATAAGGTAATGAGTAGCAATGAAGAAGAATTCCGTAGACTTACCAATTTGGTACACACCTGCGATATAAGCCATCTACACACTCACAAAACAAGTTAGGGTCATCCCAAAAATAACGCCTAACATCATGTAAAAACTTTTTTTCGTTGCTGATAAGTGAAATCGGGAGGTAAAACTCCTCCAACTACATAATTAGCATAATCAGCAAACCATGGAGTATTAGAAATCACAGCTAAGAGATGATCATCAGGAAAAGAGTCATCATTGGGGGTTGAGATCACCCCATTGTCATACCGAATCCTAGATAGATGATTTGCGATCACATTTTCTGCACCTTTCTTATCACGTATTTCTAGATCAAACTCTTGAAGGATAAAAATCCACCTAATATGCGTCGGTTTTGCTTCTTTCTTCCCAAGTAAATACTTTAAAGCTGCATGGTCAGTATAAATGATAACTTTTGAACCAATAAGATAAGAACGAAATCTATCCTAAGCATATACTATACAAGCAATTCTTCTTTAGTTGTGGCATAGTTAATCTGAGCTGGATCTAAAGTCTTGCTAGCATAGTAAATAGCATTTAAAATCTTATCTTTCCTTTGACCCAACACAGCACCTACAACATAGTCACTAGCATCACACGTAATTTCAAAAGGTAATTCCCAATCAGATGATTGAATAATGGGTGCTAAGATTAGTGCTTGTTTGATCAAATTAAAGGGTTCAAGGCATTCATCAGTGATGTGAATATTGATAATAAAAATTGCCACTCACAAAGATATAAACTAGTTCGGTTTTCTCTAAAGCCAAGCGCCAAGAAAAACGATCTAGGTCGAATAATTTTATGAATTGATTAAAGCAATGCACCCTCAATTCCTAAAACTATCCTCACAAGAGTCTAAAACCTAAGCACCAACTCTCACAAAGTGTTCGAAAATTTCACACACTCAAAAATTTCCTCACTTTCGGTTTTATTTGTTTTGTAGAAAACAAGCATACTTAAACAATCAATGTTTATTGAATTCACTAATTTGTATATTTTTACAAGCTAATGTTGAGATTATATATAGTCATAATCAACAACAAAATCCTAACTAATCTAGGCTAAAATACACGCATAAACATAGGATAATTAGGACTAATCTAGTGACTCATCAATGACTCACAAGATAAGAATGCCACATCATCACTGCATGACAATACAACTTGCTAAAATATCCTAATAAACTCTATCTAATCTGAAAAACATCCTAACAAACTTATTCTTACCTTGATAATCAAAATAATCAACAAATTACAACCAGATTTACACAAATATATGATCCACCCAAAATCACCCAAAAAACGCCAAAATTGACGCCCAAGCAAACCGTCCAAATTTGCGCCATTTTTGTGACTTTTCTTCAAATCTTCAAGAAACCTTTCAAGATTCAATCTTTTAATCAAGAAACCTTCAAGAAGTCATTCTTCATGTGAATAAGGCTGTAAATGATGATTAAGACACTTCAAGAATAAAAAGACTCAATGCCAAAAATGAGAAAACCCTATCAAGTGAAGTGGGAAAAACTCATAGGCAAAACCATCTTATTCCCCTAATTCTACCATTCTTTCCTTTGCTTCAATGATCAAGTATTTTCGTGTGTCTCCATACACACCCATGAAGATGTCTTAGAAGATCCCAAAAGTCTTGAATCTCCATAAGCCATAATTTCTCCCATACTTGTATCATCTTTAGAAGCCATAATCAAACCTTCGAAGTTGTCACCTTGTTTCGTATCAATCAGTGAATTTAAACTGAGCATCTTTTAATAGCAATTGAGTTAAGGGTTTAGCAATTTTAGAATTTTTTTTAATAAATCGGCGGTAAAACCCTGCATGACCTAGAAAACTTCTAACACTTTTTACACTTGCTGATGGAGGTAATTGTTCAATAACTTGGATTTTAGCTTTATCAACTTCAATACCTCTTTTAGAGACTAGATGTCCTAAGACAACTCCTTATGTCACCATAAAGTGACATTTCTCCCAATTGAGGACCAAATTCACCTTTTCACATCTTTTAAGCACTTTAGTCAAACTAGCCAAACATGAATCAAAATCAATACCGTAGACACTAAAATCATCCATGAAGACTTCCATACTAGACTCTATATACTCTAAAAAAAATTGCCATCATACATCATTGAAAGGTAGCAGGAGCATTACATAGACCAAAGGGCATTCTACGGTAAGCAAAAGTACCATAAGGACATGTAAATGTTGTATTTGATTGATCATCAAGATGGATCGGTATTTGAAAGAAACCAGAGTAACCATCTAGATAACAGAAATATTTGTTTGTTGCTAACCTTTCTAACATTTCATCAATAAAAGGGAGAGGGAAATGACCCTTTTAAGTAGCGACATTTAATTTTTGATAGTCAATGCACATTCGCCAACATGTAACAATTTTACTAGGAATAAGTTCATTTTTATCATTACGCACAACAGTTGTTCCTCGTTTCTTAGGGACTACCTGCACTGGACTTACCCATTGAAAATATGGCACAACATAGATGATACCTGCATCAAGAAGTTTAAGAACCTCGCTCTTTCTTCACCACTTTTTGCATGTTAGGGTTAAATCTCTTTTGTCCCTGTATACAAGGCTTATGGCCTTCCTCTAGATGAATTCTATGCATGTAAAAATTAGGACTTATTCCAGTCAAATCTTCAAGTGTATAACCAATAGCCTTTTCATGTGCTTTGAGAACAGTTTATAACCTTTCAAGTTGACTATCAGTAAGCTTAGAACTAACTATGACTGGATACATCTCATCATCATCTAGAAAAGCATATTTCAAATTAGGGGGAAGGGGTTTTATTTCGAGTTGTGTTACCTCCTTGATAGCGCATGATTGTTGAGGCAACGAATGATACCTTTCACTTTCTTCTAGAGTCATCTTCTCACTATTGAAATCATGGCTTATGGCAAAAATTTCCGAGTTGCCTTCACCTGCATCAGCATCCAAACATAAAAGGGCCTCTAGAGGATCCTTTTTAAGGGATCGAGGCATGTCATCGAAAACAATCTCATTAATAATATCGATCCTATAGCATGATTGCTCTATCATGGGGTTTTTTTATTGCATTATTGAGATTAAATGTTACTCTATCATCTCCTATAGAAAGGGTTAAACTTCCATTTATAACATCAATGATGGCACCTGCAGTATGTAAGAAAGGTCTACCAAGTATAATAGGGATGTGAGCATTCTCATCAATATCTAGAACAACAAAATCAACAAGAATAAAGAATTTTCCTACTCTAACAGGCACATTTTCTAAAGCACCCTTAGGATATTTTACAATTCTATCCGCCATCTGCAAAGTAACATTAGTAACTTTTAATTTTCCCATATCAAGCTTCCTGCAAATTGATAAGGGCATAACACAGACACTTGCTCCTAAATCACATAGAGCCTTATCGATAAACAAATGACTTATATTACATGGAATTGAAAAACTGCTCGGATCCTTCAACTTAGGAGGATATTTATTTTGAAGGATCGCACTAAACTCCTCGGTGAGTGCAACGGTCTCTATTTCGTACATTCAACTCACGTTTCCTGCTCAAAATATCTTTCAAAAATTTAGTGTAAGTAGGAACTTGAGTAATCAAATCAGTGAAAGGTACAGTAACTTGCAAATTATTAACTATTTCAAGAAATTTTTGAAAGTGATTTCGTTCTTACTCCTGGTTACCCTGTTCGGAAAGGGCAACGGCACCTTTGAGGGAGGAATTGTAACGGTAACTGAATCAGCTGCTGGAGCTTGCTTCTTTGGTGATTCTTTCTCCTTTAAAGCTTCATTCTCCTTTTCTACAGCTGCTTCCTCAAGGTCTTCAATGACAACCGAACTAGTCCTCTTCGTTCTCTCTGCAGCATTGTTAGTATCATCATTAGACATTCTAGGACCTTCACAGTAAGTACCTCTCCTTGTTGCAATGGAGTTGCAATGATCACGAGGTGGATTTCTTGATGGGGCATTTGATGGAGCAGGTTGAGGAGGAAGTTGGCCTTGTTGCCTTTGAGCTGATGATTGAGCAATTTGTGCTACTTGAGTTTCCAATTGTCGATTGTGGGCCTGCAAAGCTTCCATGGCTTTCTGCATCTGCATCATTATATTCTTCAGTTCCGAAAAATAGTTGCTAGTTGGCAGTGGAGGTGCTAGGATTGGTGTTGGCGGTGGTGGCCTACTAAAACCCGGTGGTTGAGGTGGAGCAAATCGTTTAACCTGCTGTTGCTGTGGTGCAAAATGTGGCTGCTGCGGATTTTGAACATTGCTAGTATTCTTGTAGGAGAAGTAAGGGTGATCCTTCCAACCCGAATTGTATGTGTTGGAGAATGGATTATTCTTATAAGCTTGAAATGCACATACTTGCTCCATAGAACTATGGCATGTTTGAGTACTATGTCCGAAAGACCCGCGTAAATCACAGAAGACATAGGTAGCTCCCGAAAGTGCAGCCATTGCGGCTATCGTCATTGGTTTAGAGGATGGTGTGTTGATCTTGTATAGCTTCTCATGGATTGCATTGATTTGTGAAGCCAAACTCTCATATTTGTCATCTACCACATGTTTTCCTCCTCTCTTTGCATTTCCTCTAGTATTACCAAATTGAGAATTATGAATGGCGATCTCCTCAGTCAGTTCATATGCTACATTAACTTCATGATTCATAAATCGACCAGTAGCAGCAGAATCAAGCACTGTTCTACTCTTATTACCCAAACCATTGTAGAAAGATTGCACTAAAAACCACTTCTCAAGACCATGATGAGGGCACATTCTCAACAACTCCTTAAACCTTTCCCATGCATCATAAAGCGTTTCATCGGTTTCTTGGTTGAAATTTGTAATCTGACTCCTAAGTTGTGCAGTTATCTCCGGAGGATAGTATTTCCTTTGAAAAGCAAGAGCCAATTCATCCCAACTATTGATAGTATCCATTTTAGACCATTTAACCAAAAACGAGCCTTATCCTTCAATGAGAATGGGAACATCGTATGTTGTATATAATCCTGAGTTACACCAGCTTGCTTAATTGTATTGCAGTACTGCATGAACTTATTCAAATGAAAATTCGGATCTTCTTTCAATGTTCCTGCAAATTGATTTCTTTCTACCATATTCACCAAAGCTGGCTTCAATTCGAAATTCTGAGCCTTTGTATCAGGAACTCGATAACCACCTCCCACTGTTGCAGAACTCGGCTGAGAATAGTCTTTTAAGGACCTTGTTGGTGGTGGCAGCAGCTGATGTGAATTTGAATGAGGATTCAAGCAAGGTGGACGAATCTGTGAACCTGATGCTTAATCCTATGGGTTTGAATGTGGATAGAAGGCAAACATGGGTTACAAGACTCTCATGGGACGTTCCAATAGAGGAATAATAGCCTTTGGATGCAAGGAAAGAATGGTAGGGCTAAGTGTGTTTGTTGAGCCTATGGGTTTTTTTTCCCACTCCACTTGGTAGGGTTTTCCCATATGGTGTTTTGTGATTATCTTAGTAATTCTATGAGTCATGATTGATGGAATCCAGCATGAAGAATAGTTTCTTGAAAGTTTCTTGATTAAAAGATTGAATCTTGAAGCATTTCTTGAAATTTTGAAGAAAATCTTGAAAATGGCGCAAAGGGCAATGGCGAGTCTTGGACGATTTTTTGGGAATCTTGGGTTCCTTATGTGTCCGTGATTTTTAGGCTTAATTTTGATAATTATCTTGTTTATTAATTATTTAGTCAAGTTGTTAGAATAATTTCTTGATTAGTTAGTTAGAAAGAGTTTGTTAGGAAAGATAAGATCAAAGTGCAAGTTGCATGATGATGTGGCAATCTTATCTTTAGTTTGTTGTGCAAGTTGCACACAAGTAGGATTTATTTACCTAGCTTGTTCGTGTTTATTTTGTAGATTTTAGTTAGGATTTTGTTGTTGATTGTACCTATAAATAATCTCAACAATAGGATGTAATTAATTAAGTTTTGATTCACAAAAAATTCAAGAGTATCCTAATTTGCATCACTTTGTGTACGTGAGCTTTTATTCACTAACTTTGTGATTTTGGATTGAATTACATTGTTAGAATCCTAATTAATTATTCTCTGGATTGGTTCAATTAATTCGCATTTGATTAAGTTATTTGGATTTGATAACTTAAGATTGAATTTCCTCGTGAGTTTTGAGTGTTATTTGCGAGTACCACTTAAAATCCACATCAGCGGCGGCGGTGGCGGTGGTGCATCATTCTGTGATATGTTGTTCTCATTGAACTGTGATTCTTCCATCTCTTCCTTATCGGAACTATCGGAAATATTCAAATCAGCAAAAAGTTGTGTCAGATCGGTCAGTGTCCATTCAGAAAGAATGACTCTCCGCTATCTCCACTTCCTTCTACAACTCCGCTTATGCAATGATCTTTCCAGTTCAGGATCAATCCAAAATGGCATACAACCTAATACCTACACACAATCGAAACTCGAAGCAGAAATGAGAACTTCCTCAAAGAACTTGGAGGTTCCTGGAGGTGAGGACCAAGGCTATCACACACCTCTCAAAAATACCGAACAACTCTAACTAATATAGCTAGGGAAGTAGGAATCGAATCCTCAGGGGAGCGATTAAACTCTATTAGTTCTAAAAAGTCAAAATTGTGTAAGGGGCCTTTGTGGAAAGTTCTAATAAAACTATAAAACTAAGAAAACAAAACTAAAACTAAGGAAATGACGGGAAATTAATGAATTAAACTCCTATGATAAACACTTAGGGCAATTGCTTCACTATGATCAATCAACAAACTCATAAAACGCTCATTAATCAATTTATTGACATTCATTGAACTAGGGCTCACTAATTATCTCGAACTTGGACTCCCTCAAAACTCCTTTATCGGCTCTCGCTCGCATAAATTCGTTTTGCCTATTATTTGGTGGTCTAATTGTGGTAATCTTACCTCTCGGCCTCGATTTCGACAATTACATAACTCACAACTAAAGTTGGCCACAATTTAATTGCAATCAATGGAAATCAGTAATAGGAATTCAACTAAAAACCAAGAATTAATTAACGAACATAAAATAAATTCACAAAATGATCATAGATCCCCTATCCCTAGAGAAAAAGACTAGTCACTCATGACTAAAGAAACTAAAACAACAACAAATTCAAATAACAAATCTAGAAACATGAATTAATTAAAACTAGAATTAAAACGAAATTAATTACTAAGATATGAAACTAAACAACTAAATTAACAAAATAAATAAACTAAATTGGAAACTAACAAACTAAGAAGAATCATAAACTAAAGAGAATTGAAAAGAAAAAGGAAAGAAATTACCAAAAGAATGATTGAATTGTATTAATTGAAACTGAATCGTCAAGAACAAATTAATTGCTTCTAAAATTCTAGAGAAAGAATTGTTTTTAGGATTCCCAAGTCTAAAAATATGCTAAAAACTAGCTAGGGTTGTGCCCTATATACATAGAGTATTTATAGTAATTAGGTTTTTAATAAACAAAACCCACGAGCAAAAACCGCGAAGAAAAGCCGACGGGACGCCATACGCACTAGCTGCACCCGCAGGGAACAAAAGGCGTTCCTTCCCTATGCCCGCAGGTCTTCAGGTTTGCAATTTGTGAAGCTGCTGATCTATGTTGGGGGCGCATAGGTCAGTGGAGCTTTAAAGGCTGCGCCCGCATATGATTTGTATAACCATATTTTCACGAACTTCTTGAGTTCTTCGCTCGATCTCTTCGAATCTCGTTCGTAGGTTCTCGTAATTTAGCACGCATCCCGAGACAAATATATTTTGACCCATTTCAGCTTCTAATGACTTCATAACTCCCTATTACGCTCCTGTAACATATAAAAGAAACCGAAAATCGCGCGTAATAACCGAGGAAGCATAAAATAGCTGTAAAAAGCTCTAAAAGTCTACTAAAGATGCTAAAACCGTTTCAAAACATAACTTAACATCGAAAGACGATATTTAATCCAAACAAAGACACAAACTTAACTATTTAGCATAAGAATCAACCGAAAATGAGGGAAAAACACAACATAAAATATGTATATCAGCTGCTGCTACTGATGTTGTGGTTGGAGGTGCTATTGTTACTGCTGTTGTGGTTGTAGGTGCTGCTACTGCTATTGGTTGTAGGTGTTGCATCTATTTTAGATGGTGTTGTAGGTGATGATTAGTAGTGTTTGTTATGTTCAATTGCATATGTGTATGTTTGTATATCAAATCAGCACAATAAATTTTTTGACAAAATTATAATGAATAAGATACTTGGATGTATATTATTGTTATTTTTTTTTGAATCATTGTTGCTATTATTAAAAAAACCTACAAATTAAATTTTATTTTTTATAAATTTAATTTTTTTTCTTTTTTGGAAAAACAATGAACTTTATTAATGTTTTTTTCCCTAAAACGTTAGTAATAGTTGTTTTTATGTCAAAAAGAACACTATTAGTACTGTTTTTCCAGAAAAATGTTGCTAATAGTGTTAGTAGTAGTAACGTTTTTCTACAAACGATACTGATAGATTTTCTGTTAGTAAACCTCTATTAGTAAACCTTGAAAAACGGTATTAATAGCCTACTTTTCTACTAGTGAGAGCTAATTAGGATCCCTAAAATTCTAAAAATTGCTAAAAAAGAAGTGAAGGCCATCCTAAAGCATAGCCCCTATTTATATTAACATTGGGCTTAATTAGCTAAGCCCACAACAAAACGCAGAGAAAAATCACATTGGGCCGCAAACCATGATAGCTGCGCCCGCGGGGAACAAACGGGCTTCCTTCCCTGCGCCCGCATGAAATATATTTGATGTTGCGGCCGCAAACCATGATATACGTATTTATGTTGTGTTTTTCCCTCATTTTCGGTTGATTCTTGTGCTCAATAGTTAAGTTTGTGTCTTTGTTTAGATTAAATAGCGTCTTTCGATATTAAGTTATGTTTTGGGATGGTTTTAGCATCTTTAGCTGACTTTTAGAGCTTTTTAAGGTTATTTTATACTTTCTCGGTTATTACGCGCGGTTTTTGGTTTTGTTTTATATGTTACAGGAGCGTAATAGGGAGTTATGAAGTCATTAGAAGCTAAAACGAGTCAAAAAGTACTTGCCTCGGGATGCGTGCCAAGTCATGAGAAGCTACAAATAAGATTTGAAGGAATCGAGCGAAGAAATAAGGAAGATCGTCAAAGTTTAGTCCCCAGGAGCTCATGCGGGTGCAGCCCTTAGAGCACCAATGACCTATGCGCCCGCAACATAGATAAGAGATTTCACACAAGCCAAACCTGACCACCTACGAGCGCAGGGAACAAGGTCATTTTGACCTATGCGGGCGCAGCTAGCACGGTTTTTGGTCCGCTCGGCTTTTCTTTGCGGTGTTTGCTCGTGGGTTTATTTAATTAAAAACCTAATCCTATAAATACTCTATGTAAAGGGGGCATGACCCTAACTAGTTTTTGGCATAATTTTTGACTTAGGAATCCTAAAAACTCTTTTCTCTCCAGAATTTTAGAAGCACTTAGTTTGTTCTTTAAGATTCAATTTCAATTAATGCAATTCAATCATTGTTTTGGTAATTTCTTTCCTTATGCTTTTCAATCCTTTTTAATTCATGAATCTCTTTAATTTCTTATTTTTTAGTTTAGTTTAATTTAATTAATTTTGTTATTTTAGTTCTTAATTTAGTTTTATTAGTAATTAATTTAGTTTATGATTATGATTATGTTATTTAAATTTGTTCTTATTTTAGTTCCTTTAACCATGTGTGAGTAGTCTTTTTCTCTAGGGTTAGGGGATCTATGATCATGTTATGAGTGTATTTTATGTTCATTAATTAATTCTTGGCTTTTAATTGAACTCCTATTATTGAATTCTATTGATTGCAATTAGATTGTGGTCAGATTTAATTATAAGTTAGGTTATTGTCAAAATCGAGGCCGGGAGGTAAGACTACCACAATTAGACCACTGAATAATAGGTAAAAACGAATTTCTGCGAGCGAGAGCCGGTAAAGGAGTTTTGAGGGAGTCTATGTTCGAGAGAATTAGTGAGCCCTAGTTCAATGAATGCCAATGAATTGATTAGTGAGTGTTTAATGAGTTTGTTGATTGATTATAGTGAACTGATTTACCTAGGTTTCCTTTATAAGAGTCTAATTCGTAATTTCCCGTCATTTCTTAGCTTTAGCTATAGTTTTCTTAGTTTAGTAGCTTTTACCAAATTTTCCACAAAGGTCCCTTACACATTTTAGACTTTTTAGAACTAATAGGATTTAATAGCTTCCCTGTGGATTCAATCCTTACTTCCCTAGCTATATTAGTTAGAGTTGTTCGATTATTTTTGAGAGGTGCGTGATAGCCTTGTTCAAATTTTGGTGCCGTTGCCGGGGAGGTAATTTTTAATTCTATTAGTCGGGTTTAAAGTGTTTCTTTTGTCTCTATTTTTGTTTTATTTCCTCACCTCATGGAACCTTCACGTTCTTTGAGGTAGTTCGCATTTCTGTTTTGAGTTTCGATTGTGTGCTAGTATTAGGTTGTATGCCGATTTGGATTGATCCTGAACCAGAAAGATCATTGCATAAGCGGAGTCGTAGAAGGAAGTGGAGATTACGAAGAGTCATTCTTTCCGAATGAACACTGGTTGATTTAACACAACTTTTTGCTGGGTTGAGTATTTCCAATAATTCGAATAAGGAAGAGATGGCAGCAGTTCAACGAGAACAACAAAATGATGCACCACCGCCACTGCCGCCACCAGCAAGGTCCTTAAAAGACTATTCTCAGCTGGGTTTTGCAGTAGTGGGAGGTGGTTACCGAGTTCCTGATATAGAGGCCCTAAATTTTGAATTGAAGCCAGCTTTTGTGAACATGGTAGAAAGGAATCAATTTGCAGGAACATTGAAAGAAGATCCGAATTTGCATTTAAATAACTTCACTCAGTACTGCAATAAAATTAAGTAAGCTGGTGTATCTCAAGATTATATACGACCTACGATGTTCCCATTCTCATTAAAGGAAAAAGCTCGTTTTTGGGTAAATGGTCTAAACACGGATACTATCAACAGTTGGGAAGACTTGGCTCTTGCTTTTCAAAGGAAGTACTATCCTCCGGAGAGAACTGCACAACTTAGGAGTCAAATTACGAATTTTAACCAAGAAACCGATGAAACTCTTTATGATGCATGGGAGAGATTTAAGGAGTTGTTGAGAATGTACCCTCATCATGGGCTTGAGAAGTGGTTCTTAGTGCAATCTTTCTAAAATGGTTTGGGCAATGAGAGTAGAACATTTTTTAGTGGTCGATTTATGAACCAAGAAGCTAATGCTGCTAATGATTTAATGGAGGAGATTGCCATTCATAATTCTCAATTGGGTAATCCTAGAGGACATGATAAGAGAGGAGGAAAACATGTGGTAGATGACAAATAAGAGAGTTTGGCTTCACAAATCAATGCAATCCATGAGAATCTAGACAAGATCAACACACCATCCTCTAACCCAATGACAGTAGCTGCAATGGCTGCACTTTCGGGAGCTACAAATGTCTTTTGTGGTTTATGCAGTTCTTTTGGGCATAGTATGTAAGCCTGTCATAGTTCGATGGAGAAAGTATGTGCATTTTAAGCTTACAAGAATAACCCATACTCCAACACATACAGTATTGGTTGGAAAGATCATTCATACTTCTCTTACAAGAATATTAGCAATGTTCAAAATCCGCAGCAGCAGCCAAATTTTGCACCACAGCAACAACAGGCTCAACGGTTTGCTCCACCTCAACCACCGGGTTTCAGTAGACCATCACCTCCAGCACCACTCCCAGCACCTCCACAGCCAACTATCAATGAATTTCCGGAACTGGAGAACATGATGATGCAGATGCAGAAAGCCATGGAAGCTATGCAGGCCCACAATCGACAATTGGAGACACAAATAGCACAAATTGCTCAATCATCAACTCAAAGGCAACAAGGCCAACTTCCTCCTCAACCTGCTCCATCAAATGCTTCATCAAGAAAGCCACCTCGTGATCATTGCAATAAGAAGCGGTACGTACTACGAAGTTCCTAGAATGCCTAATGATGATACTAACAATGCTGCAGAAGGAACGAAGAGGACTAGTTCGGTTGTTATTGAGGACCTTGAGGAAGTAGCTGCTGAAAAGGAGAATGAAGTCTCAAAGGAGAAAGAAGCATCAAAGAAGCAAGCTCCAACAGCAGATTCGGTTACCGATACAATTTCTCCCTCAAAGGTGTCGTTACCCTTTCCGAACAGGGTAACTAGGAGTAAGAATGATAATCACTTTCGAAAATTTCTTGAAATAGTTAAAAATTTTGCAAGTCATTGTGCCTTTCACTGATTTAATTACTCAAGTTCCTTCTTACACTAAATTTTTGAAAAATATTTTGAGCAGGGAACGTGAGTTGAATGTAGCAGAGACAGTTGCACTCACCGAGGAGTGCAGTGCGATTCTTCAAAATAAATCTCCTCCTAAGTTGAAGGATTCAGGCAGTTTTTTAATTCCGTATAATATAGGTCCTTTGTTTATTGATAAGGCTCTTTGTGATTTAGGCGCTAGTGTAAGTCTTATGCCCTTATCAATTTGCAGGAAGCTTGACATGGGAGAGCTTAAATTTACTAATGTTACTTTGCAGATGGCGGATAGAACTATAAATACCCTAAGGGTGTTTTAGAAGATGTGCTTGTTAGAGTAGGAAAATTCTTCATTCCAGTTGATTTTGTTGTTCTAGATATTGATGAGGATGCTCATATCCCTATCATTCTTGGTAGACCTTTTCTACATACTGCAAGTGCCGTCATTGATGTTAAAAATGAAAGTTTAACCCTTTCTGTAGGGGACGATAAAGTAACATTTAATCTTAATAATGCAATGAAAAACCCCATAATAGAGCAGTCATGTTACAGGATCGATATTATTAGTGAGATTGTTTTGGATGACATGCCTCGATCCCTTACAAAGGATCCTTTAGAGGCTCTTTTATGTTTGGATGCTAATACAGGTGAAGGAGATTTGGAAATTTATACCATAGGCCATGAGTTGAACAGTGAGAAGATGACTCTAGAGGAAAGCCAAAGGTACCATTCATTGCCTCAACAATCATGTGCTATCAAAGAGGTAACACAACCTAAAATGAACCCCCTTCCCCCTAATTTGAAATATGCTTTTCTAGATGATGATGAGATGTATCCAGTTATAGTTAGTTCTAAACTTAATGATAGTCAACTTGAAAGGTTACTAGTTGTGCTTAAAACTCATAAAAAGGCTATTGGTTATACACTTGATGATCTAACTGGAATAAGTCCTAATTTTTGTATGCATAGAATTCATCTAGAAGAAGGCCATAAGCCTTGTATACAGGGACAAAGGAGACTTAACCCTAACATGCAGGAAGTGGCGAAGAAAGAGGTTCTTAAATTCTTGATGCAAGTATCATTTATAATGTGCCAGATTCTCAATGGGTAAGTCCAGTGCAGGTAGTCCCTAAGAAGGGAGGAAAAACTATTGTGCGTAATGATAAAAAAGAACTCATTCCTACTAGAGTTGTTATAGGTTGGCGAATGTGCATTGATTACCGAAAATTAAATGTGGCCACTAAAAAGGATCATTTCCCTCTCCCTTTTATTGATCAAATGTTAGAAAGGCTAGCAACTAACAAATATTTTTGTTATCTAGATGATTACTCTGGTTTCTTTCAAATACCCATCCATCCTGATGATCAATCAAAAACAACATTTACATGTCCTTATGGTACTTTTGCTTACCGTAGAATGCCCTTTGGTCTATGTAATGCTCCTGCTACCTTTCAACGTTGTATGATTGCAATTTTTCTGAGTTCATAGAGTCTAGTATGGAAGTCTTCATGGATGATTTTAGTGTCTATGGTATTGATTTTGATTCATGTTTAGCTAATTTGACTAAAGTGCTTAAAAGATGTGAACAGGTGAATTTGGTCCTCAATTGGTAGAAATATCACTTCATGGTGACAGAAGGAGTTGTCCTAGGACACCTAGTTTCTGAAAGAGGTATTGAAGTTGATAAGGCTAAAATTCAAGTTATTGAACAATTACCTCCACCAATAAGTGTAAAAGGTGTTAGAAGTTTTCTAAGTCATGCAGGGTTTTACCGCCGATTCATTTAAGATTTTTCTAAAATTGCTAAACTCTTAACTCAATTGCTATTAAAAGATGCTGAGTTTAAATTCATTGATGAATGCCTTGAATGTTTTAATTTGATCAAACAAGCACTAATCTCAGCACCCACTATTCAATCACCTGATTGGGAATTACCTTTTGAAATTATGTGTGATGCCAGTGATTATGATGTAGGTGTCGTGTTAGGTCAAAGTAAAGATAATATTTTGCATGCTATTGACTATGCTAGTAAGACTTTAGATCCAGCTCAAATTAACTATGCCAAAAATGAAAAAGAATGGCTTGCTATAGTGTATGCTTTGGATAAATTTCGTTCTTATCTTATAGGTTCGAAAGTTATCATTTATACTAACCATGCAGCTTTAAAGTACTTACATGGAAAGAAAGAAGCAAAACCGAGGCTTATCAGGTTGATTTTGCTCCTTCGGGAGTTTGATCTAGAAATACGTTATAAGAAAGGTGCAGAAAATGTGGTTGCAGACCACCTATCTAGGATTCGGTATGATAATGGGGAGATTAACTCCCATTGATGACTCTTTTCCTGATGATCACTTCCTAGCTGTGATCTCTAATACTCCATGGTTTGCTAATTATGTTAATTACGCTGTTGGAGGAGTGTTACCTCCCGATCTTATTTATCAGCAACGGAAAAAGTTCTTACATGATATTAGGTGTTATTTTTGAGATGACCCTAACTTGTTTCGTGAGTGTGCAGATGGCTTATATCGTAGGTGTGTACCAGATTGGGATGTCTATGGTGTTCTTCATCATTGCCACTCTTCACCCTATGGAGGACATGTCGGACCCGCTAAAATGATGTTTAAGGTATTGGAATCCGGTTTTTATTGGCCTACAATACTCAAGGATGCTAGAGATTTTGTCATGTCTTGTGATTCGTGCCAACGAATAGGTAATATCTCAAAAAGGCATGAAATGCCTTAAACAGGTATCTTAGAAGTTGAAATTTTCGATGTTTGGGGTATTGATTATATGGGTCCGTTTCCTTCTTCTAATGGTAATCGTTTTATATTAGTCGCTGTGGATTATGTTTCTAAGTGGGTGGAAGCAATTGCTTCTCCCCGCATTGATGCTAACACCGTTTTAAGAATGTTTAAGCAGGTTATTTTTCCTAGGTTCGGTGTCCCTAGAGCTATCATCAGTGATGAAGGATCGCACTTTCATGAGAAAAGGTTTGATAAGCTGCTAGAGAAATATTGTGTTTACCATAGAACAGGATTGGCATATCATCCACAAACCAGTGGTTAAGTCGAGGTTTCAAACCGAGAAATTAAGTCCATTCTAGAGAAGACGGTTGCAAAATCAAGAAAAGATTGGAGTAGTAAGCTTCATGATGCTTTATGGGCATATAGAACATCATTTAAGACTCCAATTGGCACTTCCCCGTATAAATTGGTTTATGGAAAAGCGTGCCATCTCCCAGTAGAACTCGAATACAAAGCTTATTGGGCAATCAAAGAGTTAAACATGGATGCAAAGCTTGCGCGAGAAAAACGGTTACTACAGTTGAATGAATTGGATGAATTTCGGTTAGGAGCATATGATAGTGCTAAAAACTACAAAGATAAGACGAAAAGATGGCACGACAAACGAATCATGAAAATGGAGTTTCAAGTCAGCAATAAGGTTCTATTGTTTAACTCAGGACCTCAATTATTCCCTAGAAAGCTGAAATCTAGATGGAGTGGTCCCTTTACAGTGACAAATGTGAGTAAATTTGGCTATGTTGAAGTTCAAAGTGAAAAAGGCGAAGTATTCAAAGTTAACGGTCAAAGGTTAAAGCCATACTATGAAGGAGATGTCATCGATTTGGTTGATGTCATCCAACTCGATGATCCTAAAACACCTTGATCACTAATGCAGCCATGGTCAAGCCAGTGACCTTAGAAGAGTGCTTCTCGGGAGGCAACCCAAGCTTTCTATCCCTTTCTTTCTCTTTTTGCATGTTTTTGTGTGTTTTCGGTTGTTTTCGTAGTTTAGTTTAGCTTAGTTTAGTCTTTATTTTAATTTTGTGAAGCCTAGCTAAGGATCTAAGTGTTTCATGCCTAATTGGGGTAATTAAGGAGAGATTAAGAGTTAAAACGTGCTTAAGTTTAATTAATAATAATTTATAGTATAATTCATTAATTAGGGAGAAAAAGGAAAAAATCAGCAATAATAATTTATAGTACAATTCATTAATTAGGGAGAAGAAGGAAAAAATCAGCAAAACATCTTCGCAGAGGTGAGATACGGGCGCAGCACTCAAAACCACCTTTCTTCTATGCGTCCGCATTATAGATCAGAGAGTTTGCAATTTGCTGCAGAAGGAACCTGAGGGCGCAACCTTCATTTGAGTTTTGTTCTCTACGGGCGCAGGTTGCTCCTGCGATCACCCGTTTGTTTTTTTTGTTTTTTTTTTTTTCTCGCGTGGGGCCTTCTTTCCTTATGCCCGTTATTTTTGCTCGCCCCCCCTCCCCCCCTTATTTTATTATCATTATATTATTATCATTATTATTATTATTTTTATTATTATTATTATTATTATTATTATTATTATTATATCTTTTATTTTTTATGATTTTTTATTTTAATCTCCTAAAATTTCAAATCTCACCTAATCCCTCTCCTAATCTATCTTCTTCTTCCTCTTTGACACCATTGAAAGCCCCCAAAACCTTCAACTTCGAACCCCCATAACTCACTCCATACTACTCCAAATCACTTTAAATTTTGACATAACACTCCTCTCACTACTCTAAACAATCTCTTGGAGTTCAAATTTGAAAAAAATCAACGAATCACAATACCTAGAGTTCGAATTTTTCGAACTATTTTTGGCTTGATTTTGGGTTTGCTACTTCAATTTTCTTGCAATTTCTTGCTCTATTATCATCTACTAAGGTATAACTTCCTTAACGATAAATTTGTTTGTCGTTAAAAAACCTTTTTCTAGTAGTGGTAATTTCCGAAAATAGAAAGTTTTGAAAAATAAATGTTTTGAAAAATAAATTGTGTGTGCAGGTATGCAAGGAATTCAGGTATGTATTATGTGTTATTGCTTTATTACCATGTGGTAAATTTTGGTGGGAAGTTTGGGCATTTAGGATAGACTTTGTTTCTGTTCTTTCATGCATTTAAGTTCACGTTTTAAGGTGTTGCTTATGTGAGTGTAAAGGAAATTGTGTGTTAGCCACCAGACATTTTGTTGTAGAACTGTTAGTTTTGTTTTGTTGTGGGAAGAATGGTCTATTAGTCTTAAGTGTTGTGCAGGATGTCATATAGTATGCCTAGTAAAGACATACATATAGGGACCTTGGAGAAAAAGGACTATGAGAGTCCACCTCAGTATGTTTGGAAGATACGGTTTTATTGTTGGTATATGAGTATAATATTGAAGCTGCCACAATGGGACCAACCTGACCATGTGTCAGCCCTAATTGTTAATTGTTTGCCTGACGGTTCACCTTGTCTGGAAATCAAGGCGAAGTTTAACGATTTTCACTTTGTTGGAAGACTTCTAAATTACTCTAAATATAAGGATGCAATTGGCCAATCGGGTTGTGATTGGAGATACCTAGAGGGTTACATTGCTAGGAAGAAGAAAGAGTATCAAGAGATGAATGCAAGTGAGGAGACCCCGCCCACACCAAGCCCAGGTAGCCGGTAAAATGAAGACATGATGGTGAAAGAAACTACTTCTAGTTCAAGGAGTGATGATTCATGGGATAGCTCATAATTTGAGATCGAGAACCCGGATCCAGTAATTCCTGTGTATGTAGACTTGGTAACCGATTCTGAGGAGGATGAAGAAGAGCTTGATCCTGAAGAGGATGTGGATGAAGAAATGGAAGAGGACACAAAAGATGATATAAAAGATGATCCTGATTTTATAACCAAGAAATATGTAATGTCAAAGGACAGAAGGGACAATGTTAATGTTTAGGGATTCTTGTTTAGATATAATTTAGTTAATACTGTTTAGCATTTTTGATGTTTAGAATGTTGAACAATTTAGATTATTGTTTATGTTAGTTTGAATAAGTGGTAGTGAATCATAAAGAAATGATAAGAGGAATTAGATAATAAATTATTTTAGGAAATGAAGCCTCAAGTAGAGTAGAACCAAGGGAATTATTTTTATTTCTTATGTGCTTTACTCCTATTTTAGTGGTTGTGTAAACAATCAAAACTAAGTGAACCATTCGCTCTAAAAGAACGAAACTTCTTTTGCGAGACGAAATGAGAAAGTGTTTTATGTTGTTCTAACTAAGAGTTAACATAATTTAATATTAAGGTCTTTTCCTCTACAAGAAAAATAGAATGGCTAAACGTAACAACAATCAGCTGAATGAGGTACTGAGGCAATTAGCTACTATAGTTGAACAGTTAGCTGCCAGAGGAAATGCAAATGGCAGTGACCCTGCTGGGGAACTTTTCAAGAATATTTCTCAAAGTAAGCCACCCACTTACCAAGGAGAGTACAATCCAACTATTCTAGAGGGATGGTTGAGAGAGTTTAATAAGTTGTTTGGGACAGTTGAGTGTCCAAAAGAGTTTAAGGTGGACCATGCTGTTTACTATTTGAGAGGAGAAGCTGATCTTTGGTGGTCACAAAATGAGGTTGTGATTAGGGCTTTACCAGGGTTCAATTGGGATATATTTCAGGAGCAAATCCATAATAAGTTTAATCATATGTCCTTCAGAAACAGAAAGATGAAGAGTTTCTAGAGCTTAAGATGGGAAGTAAGTCTGTCACTGAGTACTACTCTAAGTTCATATAATTTTCTAGGTTTGCTAAGGAGACCGTGGTAACCGAGAACTTGAAGGCTAGCCATTTTGGAAGAGGGTTACCCTTAGACCTTCAGTCACAATTAGCTGGGCAGGTCTTTGAATCTTTGGACGAGTTATATGGTAGAGCTGCACATCTGTATGCCATAGACCAGAAGAAGAAGGAGGTACAGAAGGAAGGTGAGACAAGGGAGAAAAGGAAGGATGGTGGAGGAAACTTCAACGAACAAGGAAATCATGGTGGATTTGAGAAACCTGGTTTCAACAACGACTTCCAGGATAACAAGGAAAACTTTGGGAAGCCTACTTCTGGAAATGGGAATAGAGCTCAGATAGCTAGTCAAGGAGGGCGTGTGTACTTTTGCAAGAAGTGTCCTAACAATCATCTGGGAAAGGACTGTGTTGGAAACCCAGTGACTTGTCGGTTGTGTAACAAACTTGGGCACCATGAGTATGAGTGCTTCTCTCAGAACAAGGGAAAGGAGGGATAAGGTTCTCAATGTAGAGGGAATTCAGTTGGGGGACAACAAAAGGGTTTTCAAGGAAGTATGGGAGGAAAGGTGACACCTCAATCCAGAAATAGGAATGAAAGTGGGAATGGAGGAGGACAGACTAAGACCTCACACACTGGAAAGCTGAATGTGATGGCTCGAAGTGAAGCTGATGCTAGCAAAGATGTAATAACTGATACTTTTTCTATTCACTCTCTTCCTGTTAAAGTTTTGTTTGATTATGGTGCAACATATTCTTTTGTATTCACTAAGATTCTAGAAAGATTAAAGCCTGTGTTGAGAAAAGTAGATACGATAGATATGTCAATAGTGTTACCTTCAGGACAACAGGTACAGAGTTCAAAGAGATTTTTGGATGTTCCTATTGAAATTAAGGGTCTGGAGTTTAAGGCTAACCTAATTGAGTTTTATTTAGGTGACTTAGAAGTGATTCTGGGGATGGATTGGTTGAGTAAGCATAAGGCTGAGATTTTATGTGAGCCGCAGAAGATCTCGTTAATCAATAAGGGTAAGAAGGTGAGTTATTGGAGTTCAGGAAGGCCAAAACACAACAAAATAGTGTCAGTAATGGAGTTTGCTAGGTTTGTGAGCAGAGGTTTTCCCATTTACCTTTGTAGTGTGAGGAATGTGAATCATGTTGAGATTGCTAAGCCCGAGGATATTGAGGTAGTAAGGGACTTTCTGGACGTGTTTCCGGAAGAGTTTTCGGGGATGCTTCATAAACAAGAGATTGACTTTACCATAGACTTAGTCCCAAGAACAACACCTATTTCCAAAGCACCCTATAGGATGGCACCTACAGAAATGAGTGATTTGAAAGAGCTGTTACAAGAGTTGTTGGAAAAGGGTTACATTAGGCCTAGTGCTTCACCTTGGGGAGCACCAGTACTGTTTATAAAGAAGAAAGATGGGAGTTTGAGGTTGTGTATTGACTATAGAGAGTTGAATAAGGTGACAATAAAAAATAAGTATCCTTTACCGAGGATTAATGACTTGTTTGATCAATTGAAAGGAGCAACTGTGTTTTCAAAGATTGATTTGAGGTCAGGATACCATCAATTGAGAATTGCTAATGACGACATACCGAAAACGGCTTTTCGTACGAGGTACGGGCGCTATGAGTTCACTGTTATGCCTTTTGGGTTAAACAATGCGCCAACAATTTTCATAGACTTGATGAATAATATTTTCCAACGATTCTTGGATAAGTTTGTGGTTGTTTTCATTGATGACATTTTGGTGTACTCTAAGAGTAAAGAGGAGCATGCGGAACATTTGAGGACAATTTTGATGACATTAAGGGAGAATGAATTGTATGCTAAGTTCTCAAAATGTGAGTTTTGGTTGGAGAAAGTAGCATTCTTGGGACATATCGTGTCAAAAGAGGGAGTTAAAGTAGACCCAGCCAAAATCGAAGCAGTAAAGGAGTGGCTTACACCTAAGAATGTAACGGATGTACGGAGTTTTTTAGGGTTAGTAGGGTATTATAGGAGGTTTGTGAAGGACTTTTCGAGGATTGCTAAGCCAATGACGTCGTTAATGAAGAAAGACTGTAAGTTTGAGTGGAGTGATAAGTGTGAAGAGGCATTTCAGACCTTAAAGGAGCGTTTGACTACAACTCCACTGCTTACTGTGCCAGATGGAAGTGACTCCTATGATGTGTATAGTGATGTTTCTAAGAATGGTTTAGGATGTGTGTGAATGCCAAATAGAAAGGTTATTGCATATGCTTCAAGGCAATTGAAACGATACGAGGCAAACAACCCTACGCACGATCTTGAGTTGGAAGCAATCGTGTTTGCTTTAAAGATATGGAGGATTGCTTATATGGGGTTAAATGTAGGATATACACGGAGCACAAGAGTTTAAAGTACATTTTCACTCAAAAGGATTTAAAGATGAGACAGAGGAGATGGCTTAAGTTGATCAAGGATTATGACTTAGGTATCCAATATCATGAAGGGAAGGTCAATGTAGAAGCAGATGCTTTTAGCCGTAAAGCGAAGCATGGAGTGAATACCTTGGTGGTTGCTAATGAAATATGTAAGGATGTAGAGAGATTGAACTTAGAAATAGTAAAGGAGGGAGAGTTTGAAGGAATACTTTGTAATCTTAGTATCCAACCCACAATATTTGAGGAGATAAAGGAGAACCGGTATGGAGATAGGAATTTAGTCAGAATTAAGGAAAAATTGAAAGCAGGAAAAGCTGTGGACTTCAAGATCGATGAGGATGGAAGTTTAAGGTATAAAGGAAGGTGGTGTGTACCACAGAAATGCGAGGATCTGAAATGGAGAATCATGGAGGAAGGTCATAATATCCCGTATTCAGTGCATCCTGGAGGCGATAAGTTGTATAAGGATTAGAAGAAGGTATATTGGTGGCCTAGGATGAGAAGGGATGTGGCTGAATTTGTGAGCAAGTGTCTCACTTGTCAAAAAGTGAAATTTGAGCATAAGAGACCACAAGGAGAGGTCCAACCACTGGAGATACCAAGGTGGAAATGGGATTGCATATCAATGGACGTTGTAACTTGCTCGCCAAAGTCGAGGAATCAAAATGATACCATATCATTTGTGGTGGATAGGCTTACTAAGTCAGCACTGTTTATAGCTTTGAAAGAGACTTGGAAAATGGAATAACTTGCAAAGGCTTACATAAAACATGTTGTGAGGCTACATGGAGTTCCAAAGGATATCGTGTCAGATAGGGATTCTAGGTTTCTTTTAAAACACTGCAAAAGTGTCCAGGAGTACTTTAGTACAATGTTGAAGATGAATACCACATTCCATCCAGCAACCGATGGACAAACGGAAAGAACCATACAAACTTTAGAGGATATGCTAAGAGCTTGTGTAATGGATTTTCAAGGGAATTGGGAGGATCACTTAGATCTCATTGAGTTTTCACACAACAATAGCTACCATGCAAGTATTGGCATGGCACCTTTTGAGGCTTTATATGGGAGGAAGTGTAGAAGCCCCTTATGTTTGAGTGACATAAGCGAGACAGTGATTCTAGGACCTCAATTGATTGAAGAAACCACAGATAAAATAAGGGTAATACAAGCAAAGATTCAAGCAGCACAAGATAGACAAAAGTCCTATGCGGACCGAAAAAGCCAAGAAGTTTTGTTTGAAGTTGGCGATATGGTGTTACTTAAGGTATCACCAATGAAAGGAGTAATGAGGTTCAGAAAAGTGAGAAAATTAAGCCCAAAATACATAGGACCCTATGAGATCTTGCAAAGGGTTGGAAAAGTGGCCTATAAGTTAGCATTACCAATGGAGTTGGGCAAGGTTCACAATGTCTTTCATGTGTCTCAACTAAGGAAGTATGTTCCAGATGAGTCACATGTGTTACAACCTGAACAATAGAGTTAGACTAAAGTTTGACCTATTAAGAGAGGCCAATTAAGATCCTAGACAGTAAAGTCAAGGATACTCGTAGGAAAAGTGTCAAAATAGTGAAGGTGTTGTGGTCTAACCAAGAAACCGAAGAAGCTACTTGGGAGGCTGAAGATATGATGAGAGAAAAGTATCCAGAGTTATTTCAGGTTAGTAAGTAGAGTTACGGGGACGTAACTCGATTCTTAAGGGGGGTAGAGTGCGATCCAATTTCACGCGTTTTACCCTCAATTTTGTAAGTTTTTATGAGTTTTACAACTTCTAAGTAAAAGTTTTATGTTTGTTTACTGAAAAGTTGTCAAGTGAAAGTTAAGTAAATGTCTAAAGTATACAACAACATAGAATTATAATGAAAAAAGCTTGAAGTAGATGTAATCTCTATTCAAATTTCATCCACTAATTTACACAAAGTTTCAGGACGAAACTTCTTGTAAGGGAGGTAGACTGTAATACCCCATATTTTCACGTATTTTATGGAATTATTTTTGCATTTTATATGTATGATTTTAATATTTTTATTAAAAATTTGTATTCAATAAGAATAATTAACTAAAGAATTTTAATAAATTTTAATTAAAAATAATTATTTTGTGTTTATAAATAATATTTTATGTTTAATAAAATATTTTGAAAGGTTTCTTAAAATAGAATTTTAAAGAGTTTCCTAACTTATTTTAAGGCAAGGGCATATAACTATTTTCCACTATTTAGGATAATTATGGGCTTTCACCAAATCCTACTTTAGGGCCTATAAATAGCCCTTAAAACCCAATTTTCAGATTTTATCTTGCAAATTAGTGATTTAGGATTCCACAAATTTAGAGAGAGAAAGAAAAAAAAGAGAGAGAAAGGGAGAAAGAAGTCCGGGAAAAACAATTTCCTTGCTCGGTTTTGGCGAAGGGAAAGAAAAAAAAGTTTTGTTGTGTTTGTGTTGCCGGAGCCCCGTCGCCAGAGCCTTCGCCGCCGCTTGCTCGTCCGCCGGCCACCCTCCTCCCCTCCATTTGGTATATTTTCGAACTTATATAAAAAAAAATTCTTTTTCTTTCTTTTGAATTAATTTTGCAAATTCATGTTTATATTTATGATTAATCATGTTTTTATAAGTTTCAATCATGTTTGATGAAGTTATGATTTGTTTTAAAGCATGAATCAATTTGTTGTTCATGAAATTTTAGATTAGGGTTTATAAAGTAATGAAATTCTTGATTTTTATGAGTTTTAATGATTTAAACTTCAATATTATGATCATGAATTGTTGTTGGGTAAGTATATGATGATTTTATGAAGTTTAGATTGAGTTTTAAAGGCTTTAAGCATAAAATAAATTACTGTCAAAATTTTGTAATCATGAAAATCAATAGAATAAATATTATAAACATGTTTTGGCTTATGAAAAATTATTCTAAAGCATAGATTTGTTTCATAATGATGTTAGTAGATTGTAAAAGAGTTTTATGATGAATTTATGATGTTATGGGTTTTCCATGTGTTTAAAGTTAATTAATAAATCTGAAAATTATATCTACTCAAATCCGGATAACAAGTCTTGCGCACCAAGGCTTGTAATCTGATTCTCTACCCTAAATCTTAGATATTTTGAGAAACAAATCTAAGGACAATATTATCAACAAACTAACTAAATTTTACCAAGTCAAACAACACGGAAAACACGGAAAACAACGTTGCCCAAAACTCTCCAAAATCCCGTAATACAACCCGTCATATAACATGCTTATTTTTCTTGATTTTTGATGGACTTCCATTTTCAAGAACTTCAAGAAACCTTTCGAGCTTCGATCTTTTTTTCAAGAAACCTCCATTTTCGTGTTCCCCATGCTTGATTCCATCAACCATGACCCATAGACTTATTAAGAATATCACAAAACACCATATGGGAAAACCCTATCAAGTGAAGTGGGAAGAAAACCCATATAGCTCAACATTCCTAAACTACTAGTTATTCTTGCTTGATTTTTACGTGAGGAAACTTGTGCATGTCACCATGCACACGTAAAAATTTGCTTTAGCCAACCCCAAGAGTCTCGTGTCTCCATAAGCCACTAGTTTTCCCATGGTTGCATCTTGCTTTGCACCTTCTATCAAACCGTCGAAGTTTTGCTCGTTGACATTCGTATCAGTTAATCTACAAGAAACCCTTATTGCTTATGTATATAAATAAATCCCCTATTAATTGCTCTAGGTATCTAATTATTGATGGGGATTCAAACCCGACATATATACCCATCCTCCTTTGAGGACCCATCTTAGAGCGTTGTGGTGGAGCAATTGGAACATACACAGCACATCCAAAAATTCTTATATGGGAAATATCTGGTTCCTCACCACAAACCAATTGTAATGGGGAGAACTTATGTTTACTGGTTGGCCTGATGCGAATTAGTACTGCAACATGTAAAATAGCATGTCCCCAAGCAGAAATCGAGAGATCTGACTTCTTAAGTAATGGTCTAGCAATCGATTGAAGACGTTTAATTAGTGATTCTACAAGACCATTTTGTGTATGAACATGTGCTACAAGATGTTCAACATTAATTCCAATAGCCGTACAGTACTTGATATGTGTGGTTTTTATAGTGTTTTTCCCCGTATTTCGAGTCAATTTTATGCCTTGTAGTTGTTAATCTGGCTCGTTTTTGGTTCATTCGATGTTCTTTAGTTAAATTGAAGTGTCTCGCTAAGTTTGGTTGATTTCCGGTAATTTTAGAGCATTTTAGTTGATTTTATCATCCACGGTTGTTATGCTCGGTTTTGGTATGTTTTGTAATTTCAGGCACGAAAACCGAGGCTCGGAACGAAGCCGGAAAGCTTAGACGGGATAAGAATGAAGATGCATGGAAATGCGTGCTAAGAAATACAAAACAAGTCTTAAAGAACTTATGAAGAAATAAGAAGAAAAGAAAGCAAAATAAAGCTTCTGACGTTCTTATGCGGGCGCATAAAGCATACATGCGGGCGCATTTAAAGAGGATTTCAGCTGAAAGGGCATTCTGGAGGTCTGATGCGGGCGCATAAACCTCCTATGCGCCCGCATCAGACGTTTTTCCCGATCTTTTTATTCGTCTTTTATTTTCTTTGTACTTAGGCTTTGTAAGCCCAACTTGGGTACATTAGGCACGGTTTTCTAGGCAAAACAACTTATGCTTTTCATAATTTAGAATTACTCTCTTAGGATATAGAATTTAAGCACTTTTTCTCTCAAATTAATTTAGGGGAAATTAGGGTTTGTTCATAACTTTGAAATTCAATTCAATTCAAGTCTTCGATTTGTTCTTCAATTTGGTAATTCTTCTGGTTTTGTTCTTTATTTTAGTTTAATTTATGCTTTTTAGTCTTTCTAGTTTAATTAATTTAGTTAATTTTGTTTATGTTAATTAGTTTAGTTATTAATTACTTCATGAATTCAATTAGGGTTTTTACAACTATTCTTGTTTTAATTTTCATAATTATGAGTGAGTAGTCTAATTTCTAGGGTTAGGGAAACCTTGATCAATCAATGGACTAATTAAATTAGGTTGTTTCAATCCCATAATTAGTAGTCAATTTCCTATTATTGGTTTCTTTGTTTACAATTGAATTGTGCGCAGATTTAGTTGTAATTCTGGTAATTGTTGAATTTGATGCCGAGAGGTAAAAATACCACAATAAGACCACTGAATAATAGGCGGAATTAGTCTAGGCATGAGCGAGAGCCGCTAGATGAGTTTCGAGGGAGTCTAGATTCGAGAGAATTAGTGAGCCCTAATTTGACGATAGTTGTGAGATTGAACGATCTTTGTTAGTGAATCCATTAGTTGTTCTTGGTGACCCGAATGACCCTAGGCTTAGTTTATTGGTTTAATTCTTCGTCATTTCCAGTAATTAGTTAGTAATTAGTCAATAGTCAGTTAGCTAGTCAATACTTCTCGACCAAGGCTCTTTACACAGTTTAAGCTTTTTAGAACTAATAGAGTTTAACTGCTTCCCTGAGGATTCGATCCTTACTACCCTAGCTACATTAGTTAGTGTCGTTTGGTTTACTTTTGATAGGTGTGCGATAGCCTGTTCAAATTTTGGCGCCGTTGCCGGGGAGGCAATTTTTAATTCTATTAGTCGGGTTTTTACTGTTTTATTTTTATTCTTCTTAGTCTCAAAGAACTATTCAGTTCTTTGGGGCTATTTCTCATCTTTGCTCGGAGTTTATATTGTGTGCAGGTTCATAGGTTTATGCAAAACGACCACGAGCCTGATACTTACATCTTCCCTGAGCCCGAGCGAGTGTTTCTGAAACGGTTGAGACGTAGTAGACGCCGAATTTTTCTTCCCCGATCTGTGGAGGAAACTGTTTCTGACTTGTCTCAGTTTTTCGAGTTCACCTTCAATCCGCTGTTTGAAGGGTATTTAGAAGTTGAAATGGCTGCCGAAGGAGAAGGACAGGGTAGAGGACCACCGCCTCCACCACCACCGCCACCTGCGGCCCGTTCATTGAGAGACTATTCCTTGCCTAGTACGGAGTCTATGGCTGGAGGTTATTCAGTACCCGATACCGATGCTGCTAACTTTGAACTGAAACCGGCTCTTGTGAACATGGTTGAACGAAATCAGTTTTCAGGGACATTGAAGGAAGATCCGAACTTACACTTACAGAATTTCCTTCAATACTGTGATACTATCAAGCAAATGAATGTCTCTAAGGACTACATTAGAAGGCGAATGTTTCCGTTTTCATTAAAAGACAAGGCTAGAACCTGGTTGAATGATCTCAATATGGCCACCATTAATTGTTGGGAGGATTTAGCTCTTGCTTTTCAGAGGAAATACTACCCACCACAGAGAACTGCCTTATTGAGAAGCCAAATCACTAACTTCAATCAGGAGACAGATGAGTCATTATATGATGCTTGGGAACGGTTTAAGGAGTTATTGAGAATGTGTCCTCATCACGGGCTTGAGAAATGGTTCCTAGTTCAATCATTCTACAATGGGTTGGGAAATGAGAGTAGGGCCTTGCTAGATTCTGCTGCTAATGGTCGGTTTATGAACCAGGAAGTCAATGCTGCATATGAGTTGATAGATGAAATTGCCACTCATAATTCACAGTTTGGTAACCTTAGAGGGCATTCCAAAAAGGGTGGGAAACATGTAGTTGATGATAAGTATGAGAGTTTAGCTGCACAGATAAATGCCATAAGTCAGAAGCTCGATAAGATTGGTACTACAGCTCCCCCACCATCACCCGTAGCTGCACTTTCGGGATGCACTGATCCTTTCTGTGATTCATGTGGTTCTTTCGGTCATAATTCCCAGTCTTGTACTAGTTCAGTAGAACAAGTATGTGCCTTTCAAGCCTACAAAAACAATCCATACTCTAATACATACAATCCGGGCTGGAAGGATCACCCATACTTTTCCTACAAGAACAACAGCAATGTCCAGAATCCTCAGCAAGCCATGCCACCTCAGCAGCCACCCCAGCAGATGCAGAGATATGTACCACCACACCCACCAGGTTTTAGCAGACCACCACTACCAGCACCGCCAATGCCACCTCAACCTAGTGGAGAAATCTCGGAGTTGAAGAATATGATGTTGCAAATGCAGAAAAATATGGAGGCGATGCAGGCTCATAACAAGCACTTGGAAACTCAGATAGCTCAGATTGCGCAATCAACTGCTCAAAGGCAACCAGGCCACCTTCCATCACAACCCACACCCCCATCATCACAGGCATCACAGAATCCCCCGAGGGACCATGTCAATGCCATCACCTTGAGGAGTGGAGCTGCTTATGAAGGTCCGAAAATGCCTACTGATAATGTTAATTCTGATGTTTCAGGTGGAGCTGAGAAGACCGGAGATGAGGTGATTGCAGATTCAGATGCAGTTCCAGATAAGGAGGCTGAAGCACCTAAGGAGAAGGTAGATGAAACACCGGTTGATACTATCCCGAAATCACAGGTTAGGTTGCCCTTTCCGAACAGGGTAACCAGGAGTAAGAACGATAACCATTTTAGTAAATTTTTAGCTATTGTTAAAAATCTGCAAGTTACTGTTCCATTTACTGATTTAATCACCCAAGTTCCTACTTACACTAAGTTTTTGAAAGACATTTTGAGCAGGAAACGCGAATTGAATGTAGTGGAGACCGTAGCACTCACGGAGGAGTGCAGTGCCATATTGCAAAACAAGTCACCACCGAAACTAAAGGACCCAGGAAGTTTTTCTATTCCCTGTAACATTGGTCCCCTGTTTATTGACAAGGCTTTATGTGATTTAGGAGCCAGTGTTAGTGTTATGCCACTGTCTATTTGTAGAAAGCTTGACATGGGTGCTTTGAAAGTCACTAACATTACCTTGCAGATGGCAGACAGGACAGTGAAATACCCTAAAGGTATTTTAGAGGATGTCCCGGTGAGAGTCGGGAAATTCTTTATCCCTGTAGATTTTGTTGTGTTAGACATGGATGAGGATGCACACATCCCGATCATTCTTGGTCGACCTTTCTTACATACTGCAGGTGCTGTTATCGATGTCAAAAATGGTAGCTTAACCTTGTCTGTAGGAGATGATAAAGTTACCTTTAATCTTAATGCTGCTCTTAAAAGTCCAATGATGGAACAATCATGTTATGCTATCGATGTCATTGATGAAATTGTATTTGATGATATGCCTCGATCTACTACAAAAGATCTTCTGGAGGCTGTTGTTTGTCTTGATGTTGATGCAGGTGATGGTACAATCATTACTGATGCTTTAGTCCAGGATCTCACTGGTGAGGAATCGAACTCGAAAGAGAGCCGGAGATTTATTAAGTTACCTCAAGAGGTTTGTTCTGTTAAAGAGGTAACTCAACCTGAGATGAAACCCCTCCCCTCTCACTTGAAATATGCTTTTCTCGATGATAAGAAGTTGTACCCTGTTATTGTTAGTGCTTCTCTTAATGATAATCAATTAAATAAACTTTTATGTGTACTTAAAGCTCATAAGAAAGCTATTGGCTATACTATTGATGATTTGACCGGTATTAGTCCTGACTTTTGTATGCATAGAATCCATTTAGAAGAGGGCCACAAACCCTGTATCCAGGGTCAACGACGTTTGAATCCTAACATGCAGGAGGTAGTGAAGAAAGAAGTCCTTAAACTTCTAGATGCAGGTATTATCTATTCAGTACCTGATTCCCAGTGGGTAAGTCCCGTACAGGTAGTCCCTAAGAAAGGAGGGACAACCGTTGTTCGTAATGAGAAAAATGAATTAATCCCTACTAGAGTTGTCACAGGATGGAGGATGTGTATTGATTACCGGAAATTGAATGTTGCAACTAAAAAAGATCATTTCCCCCTTCCTTTTATTGATCAAATGTTGGAAAGATTAGCTAAGAATAAGTATTTCTGTTATCTCGATGGATATTCGGGTTTCTTTCAGATCCCCATCCATCCTGATGATAGGGAGAAAACGACTTTTACATGTCCTTATGGTACCTTTGCATATCGTAGGATGCCTTTTGGATTATGTAATGCACCTGCTACTTTTCAACGTTGCATGATGAGCATTTTTTCTGAATTTATAGAGTCTATTATGGAAGTCTTCATGGATGATTTTAGTGTTTACGGCTCTGATTTTGATTCATGTTTGACTAATTTGACTAAAGTTCTCGAAAGATGTGAACAGGTGAATCTGGTTTTAAATTGGGAAAAGTGTCATTTTATGGTCAATGAAGGAGTAGTTTTGGGACATTTGGTCTCCGAACGTGGAATTGAGGTGGATAAGGCAAAAATACAGGTAATTGAGCAACTGCCACCTCCAGTAAATGTAAAAGGGGTAAGAAGTTTCTTGGGTCATGCTGGTTTTTATCGCAGGTTTATTAAAGATTTCTCTAAAATTGCGAAACCACTAACCCAATTACTGCTAAAAGATGCTGAATTTAAATTCACTGACGAGTGTCTTGAGTCCTTTAATATGATCAAAAATGCACTAATTTCTGCACCCATTATACAGTCCCCTGATTGGAATTTACCTTTCGAAATAATGTGTGATGCTAGTGATTTTGCAGTTGGTGCGGTTTTAGGTCAAAGGAAAGACAAGGTCTTGCATGCTATTTATTATGCTAGTAAGACTTTAGATGAAGCTCAAGTCAATTATGCCACCACGGAAAAGGAGCTACTTGCTATAGTTTATGCTTTAGATAAATTTCGTGCTTATCTTGTAGGTTCGAAAGTTATTGTCTATACTGACCATGCAGCTCTTAAATATCTACTTGGAAAGAAGGAAGCCAAACCGAGACTTATTCGATGGATTTTGCTGCTTCAAGAGTTTGACCTCGAAATTCGCGATAAGAAGGGAGCAGAGAATGTGGTAGCTGACCATTTATCGAGAATACGGTATGACGATGGGGAGATCTCTACCCCCATTGACGATTCTTTCCCTGATGAACATCTGTTTGCTGTTTGTGTGCATTCACCTTGGTTTGCTGATTTCGCTAACTATGTTGTAGGAGGTGTTCTACCCTCCGACTTGACTTATCAGCAGAAAAAGAAATTTTTGCACGATGTTAAACGATATTTTTGGGATGATCCTAACCTGTTTCGTGAGTGTGCAGATGGTTTATACAGGAAATGTGTTCCGGAATGGGAGGTATATGGTGTCCTTCACCATTGCCATTCATCACCCTATGGAGGTCATGCTGGACCCTCCAAGACGATGTTCAAGGTCTTAGAATCGGGTTTCTACTGGCCCACGATTTTGCAGGACGCGAGAGCTTTCATTATGTCTTGTGATTCGTGCCAACGAACAGGTAACATCTCACAAAGGCACGAAATGCCGCAAACAGGTATATTGGAAGTTGAAATTTTCGATGTTTGGGGTATTGACTATATGGGACCCTTCCCATCCTCTAATGGAAACCGTTATATTCTAGTAGCTGTGGATTATGTTTCTAAATGGGTGGAAGCTCTGGCTACCCCCCATTGTGATTCTAATACGGTTTTGCGGTTGTTTAAGCAGGTTATTTTTCCTAGGTTCGGAGTCCCTAGAGCTGTCATCAGTGATGGGGGGAAGCATTTCCATGAGAAAAGGTTAGATAAGCTGCTGAAAAAGTACGGTGTATACCATAGAACAGGACTAGCATATCACCCACAGACAAGCGGCCAAGTTGAGGTTTCTAATCGCGAGATCAAGTCTATTCTGGAGAAGACAGTTGCAAAATCGAGAAAGGATTGGACCAACAAGCTTCATGATGCTCTATGGGCATATAGGACGGCTTTCAAAACCCCAATCGGCACCTCTCCGTTTCGGTTAGTTTATGGTAAAGCATGTCACCTTCCGGTTGAGTTAGAATATAAGGCATACTGGGCAGTCAAGGAATTGAATATGGATGCCAAGCTGGCGGGAGAAAAACGACTCCTTCAACTAAATGAGCTCGATGAATTCCGTTTAGCTGCGTATGATAATGCAAAAATATATAAAGAAAAGACTAAGAGGTGGCACGACAAAAGAATCAGGAGAAGGGAGTTTCAAGTTGGTGATAGGGTACTCTTATTTAATTCCCGTCTCAGATTGTTTCCTGGAAAACTGAAGTCCAGGTGGAGCGGTCCCTTTTCGGTTACTATGGTGAGCAAATTCGGGTTCGTTGAAGTCCAAAATGATAAGGGTGAAAAGTTCAAGGTCAACGGGCAACGATTGAAGCTCTATTATGAAGGTGATGCCGTTGGATTAGTAGAAGAGGTGCAATTCTACAATCCCGATTCACACTGACCACTCCGGAGCCACGGTCAAGCTAATGACCCTAAACAAGCGCTTCTCGGGAGGCAACCCGAGCTTTCTATCCCCCCTTAACTCTTTTTATATGCTTTTGGTGTGTTTTAGCTTATTTTTCGTAATTTTTAGTTAGTTGTGTTTTTGTGTTCTTGTGTGCATTTAGGTGTAGTTGAGTAACTAGAGGTCTTAGGTTGAATTCCGTACCTAAAATGCTAAGTGAGGGTCAAGGTAAGTGAAAAGAAAGTTTTAAAGGAAGAAAAGAAACAATAGTCGAGTAAAAAGGGGCAGATGCGGGCGCATAAGGATTTTATGCGGGCGCATCTGACCCCCAGAACCCCATAAAATTTTTTGAAAAAGTAAGATGCGCCCGCATAAGGATTTCATGCGGCCGCATCTTACCCACAGAACCCCAGAGATTTTACTAAAAGAGTAACATGCGCCCGCATAAGGAATTTATGCGCCCGCATGTTACCCCCAGTAGCCCAAAAGTTTGAAATTCGAACTTGATGCGGGCGCATAAATTACTTATGCGGGCGCATCAAGGCCCGAATTTACATCGTTTTTCAAAAATTTTTCCGTTTTCTTTTTTATCTTTTAATTTTTTTTTTCCTTTTACCCTCTTTTATTCCCTTTCATCTTCTTTCTCTCACTTCTCACCTCACATCTCCTTCTTCCTCAAACCCCTAACCTCCATTAAAACTCAACTCCTACAAACTTCTTCCTCTCATATCTCACTCAATACTTCACCAAATCAACCCAAATTTTAACACAAGCTTCCTCTCATCTTCCTCTACAAAACCCCTCAATCAATTTTCGAAAATTTTTGCAATTCGGGGCTACAAGGGGCGCGCGAAATTCTGCAGTTTGGGGCGTTTTTTGGTTAATTTGGGACTATTTGGGGCGTTCTTTCTACTCTACTTCCAATCAATCTTCATCTATTAAGGTATAAATCCAACTTTAAGCAAGTTTTAACAAAGTTTCTTGAATTTTCATGGCGTTCACACTATAGGGTTCGTAGTTACAAGTTCATAATATTTTTTTTTCTTGAGTTTTATGCTTGTGTGATGTTGATAATTGCTTGTTTAAGTGTTATTAATTTCAAATTCCAAGTTTATGACTTAGAAAAAATTTATGCCCTATTTTACAATGGTGAACAATGTGTAGATGCTTGAGTTGATCGTACTATAAGTTTTAACTTGCTAATTTTCAGACTTAATTTGTGATTGATAATGTCATGGAAGTTTGGTTATTTTTCTTTTTCTTCCCTCTAGTATGATTGTTGCTTGACAAACTATGGTGTTTCGAATTAGTAGTGAGGTTTAAAATGTTGGTAATGTTGCAATTGCGGTTTCATGAGAATTATGCTCTATTGAACTTATGTTGAAAACTTTGGAAATATGTGGAATTCTTGGTGCTATGTCGAAAAACATTGGTTTTGGTGATTGTTGTTAGCCTCACGGCTTTTGGCTATATCGATAAAATAGACGGGTCATGCCGAAATTTTTACTTAAATCTTACCTAATTGGAAGCTATAACATTGCATGAGTATGTCCTGCTATGTGTTTTATCCCGATTTTTCCTATGGTTCTAATGCTTTCATTTTCGATTTTCAGGAACCATGAGCTCTCAACGAACCTCGAGAAAATCACAAAGGACCGAGTCTTCCACCTCGGCCTCTAGGGGTAAACAGCCCGCCAGTTCTAGCTCCGGAGACCCCGCACCACCAAACCGCCGCCAACAACAGGCCCGGTTCGAGAGACTGCAAAAGCGGCCCATCCGCTCTACCAGATTCTTTGACCGCAGCACATGTGATGAGATGGGGATCACTGACCAAGTGGTCCAAATGGCGGACAACATCGGTTGGGGTGCATGGCTCGGAGTCACCATGCCAGGACCTGATGGCGAACCAATGGCCCCACCCACCTACCGGGAACTCACTCTGGAGTTCCTCTCTACCTTCCACTTCAGGGTTATTGTGCGGAACCCCAGTAACCCAACAGCTAGAACAGGGGTGGTCAGTTTCACCATCTTCGGCACCCACTATGAGCTTCCCCTTCAACAGTTCAATGAGCACTTCTTCTGGGACCCGCGCAACCTAGTCTCTGTAGCTCTCGAGCACGGCTGGTCTAACTATGATGAAGCCTCCTGGTGGCTCCGTATCACTGACGGTACCACCCCCTATGCCTCATCCACCAGCAAGACCTCGGAGGTCCAACATGCAGCCCTCCGATACTTCCTCCGGTTTATTACCTACTGCCTATTTTCCCGAGGAGAGTTGGGGCAGGTCTATCCTGATGAGCTTAGACTTCTGTGGTTAGCTACTGAGGGATCCCATCTACAAGGCCGAGACTACAACTACGGGTTTTTCCTTGCCCGTAGATTTGCTGAGATAGCCGAGGGTGCCACCAACACGGGGGTTATTTACTGTGGAGGAATGATTACCTGGTTGGCCTACCAGTTAGGTCATCGAGAGAACTTTGAAGGGTTGCACCCCATTGAAGAAAACCCACTGATGGACATCCCTTCCTTGCGGACTGCCGGGTTCTGCAGAACATACACTAGAGGCCGGCATGAACGCTTGGTATGGAATGTCCGAGAACTATCCTGGTGCTACCTTCCCAACGCCTTTACCTCCACCTACTACTTGGAACACCCCGAAGGCGTAAACCCCTGGAGGATTCCCCCAGACCCCATCCCACTAGCTGAGAGGACGGATGCTGAGAAGAGGGCCCTTAGAATGGCCCAGCAGATGCAGCAGGCGGGGGGTGTCCCTCAGGAGGACATTCCTCAACAACCAGCTCCGCCACTCCCACCTCCCCAGGGCGCCTTTGATATGACCCCTCTGATGAACCGCCTGGACGAAATGCATGCCTACAACACTCAGCGGTTCGATCAGATTGATCAGCGGTTCGAGCAATACGGACACCGGTTTGATAGGCTAGATGATAGTGTCCGCGGCCTCCGAACGGATGTAGATCACCTGCAGCGGGTCCAATGGAGAGAGCACATGCATCATGTTGATCAGGGTCACGTGCAACCATTCCCCAACCACCCTAACTGGCCACCCCAGTATGACCCTAATGTGGATCCTACCTCCTACCCTCTCCACCACTACTACTCCCAGTTTCCACCCTATGGCGGGCCCGGGCAGCAGTAGGCGTCCTGCAGCTCCTATTCCCTTCCCCATTTTTATTGATTATGTATCCCGGGACGGGACAGTGTTTGGCTTGGGGGGGAAATTAGTTACTCTTATTTAGGTTGTAATAAATTGTAAACCTTTTTTTTTTTTTATTTTCTTTTATTTTTCTTTTTGGACTTGGCTTTGTTTCTTTTTCCCCTGCAGATATGACAATCGGAGCAGGACTAGGACTTCTGATATCGAATTTACGAATTTTTGTTGATTTACATTGGGTTAGATGTTCCTAAACTCCGCTCTCCTTTTGCTCGTACTTGTATGTGTTGGAATTAGCTGTTTAGCCTTAGGGTCTTTTTATTGCTTTCTAGTGTAGTTTACTGCTTTCGTAGGACCGTTACATGGTTTGTACCGTCCCTTAAGGCCGGGAGTTTACATGTGACCAAAAAAATGTACTGCTTTCCTAGTCTAATGTAGTTAGCTGTTCAGAGAGAATTCTTATTGTGATTGGCTAGCTGCTCGTCCCGGTTTTTCGTTGATTTGACTTTTCATGTACCCATTTGTTTAAATTTTCTGAAACTTCATGATTCTTGTATTTGGATGAGTTTACTTATGTGATTTGCCGGGCATGACTTAGTCTTAAATTTGCTAGCCTTCCTTGCAATTGTCAACTCTGTCTAACCTTGCTTGGGTCTTGGACTTGAACTGTGTTAGCGGGAGGATTTGAGCCACTTTTGATCTTATAGGCTACATTAAATTGTATTCTTTTCATGTGTGCTTAGTTCCTGGTGCATTTATGATCTTGAGTTTGCCTTTGGACTTTAGTAACTTTTAATTGAAGTTTTGTTGCATGTTGCGCATGATAAGAGGCATTCAATTGATTTTAGAGCTTCCAGATACATTATTAGGATTTTCATGCTGAACATCTTCTTTCCCTTGATCCCGTGTTTTCTTAAGCCTTTATCCCTCACAAAAATTAACCACATTACAACCCTTTTTGGCCTTGGTATTTGATAACATATTGTATGCCCAAGCTTGGCTTGGGGGAGTCATGTTGTGGTTTGTTATGGTTGTTGATTGTTGTGATGGTGTATTTGGAGGATTAGGTGAAATTGAGAAATTTTGATGTGCAGGAGGTTCTATAAGTTTCACATTAAGGCTCTGCGTACCAATGACTGGAATTGTGTTTTAAAACACAATATGTTGGTTTCTAAATGTGATTTGGAGTCCGGTTATGTACGTGTGATAGTTTGGTCTTAATGGCCAACTATTAAGAGTCGTGAAACTAAAAAGAAAGAAAAAAAAAGAAATTTGAAAAAAAAAAAATGAAAAAAAGAGAAAAACAAGTTGAAATTGAAGTAGATGAATGAAAAGCTTGAATTCGGTTTACATTTGTGATTTGAATGAAAATAAAGGTGTGAAGTGAATGAAAATTGAAAAGTTTGGTTTGATTCGGTTGGAATTGGATGATGGGAGACATTGATATTATTGTATGATGTGTTGGTGAGTCTCCGATGTTTTATATGCGTATACCCCGCATTTTCAGCCACATTATCCCAAATTTATCCTACCCTTCACCCTAGCCTTACGTTACAAGCTTATAAAGTCCTCTTTGATCTTCATGTGCATGCTTTGGTTGATTGTGGAAGAGTCTTTTGGCAAGGTCGTAGAGTATTAATTGCATTTCGAGTCGACTTTAGGATTGAGTGTATACCCTTAAACACTTGCATGAGGTGTGAGGTGCGGATTTGGGCTCCTCAAAACTTGCATTTAAACACTATTGCATATGCATTTCATTTTCTTATGGTTGGGTGGTGAGGGTGAGCTACATTATTAGATGCTCAATTGTGTGGAGTGACAACCCGTGAGCTATTCTAGTCATCGATTCATTAAACTTGCTTGGTTGGCTTTGTTTGACTTTTGTTTAGGAATGTGTAGCATTTGACTTGCTTTGATCTTAGTAAACTCGGAAGGATCCTTGAGTTGTGATGCATATGTTTTTATGGGGTGAAAGTCATTTCGTTATCTTTGCTCGGGACGAGCAAAGGCTTGGCTTGGGGGTTTTTGATATGTGTGGTTTTTATAGTGTTTTTCCCCTTGCTTCGAGTCAATTTTATGCCTAGAAGTTGTTAATCTGGCTTTATTTTAGCTCATTCGATGTTCTTTAGCTAATTTGAAGTGTCTCGTCAAGTTTGATTAATTTCCGGCAATTTTAGAGCATTTTAGTTGGTTTTTATCATCCACGGTTGTTATGCTCGGTTTTGGTATGTTTTGTAATTTCAGGCACGAAAACCGAGGCTCGGAACGAAGCCGGAAAGCTTAGACGGGATAAGAATGAAGATGCATGGAAATGCGTGTCAAGAAGTATAAAACAAGCCTTAAAGAACTTATGAAGAAATAAGAAGAAAAGGAAGCAAAATAAAGCTTCTGAGGTTCATATGCGGGCGCACAAATAACACATGCGGGCGCATTTAATCAAGATTTCAGCTTTAGAGGGCGTTCTGGAGGTCAGATGCGGGCGCATGAATCTCCTATGCGCCCGCATCAGACGTTTTTCCCGATCTTTTTATTCGTCTTTTATTTTCTTTGTACTTAGGCTTTGTAAGCCCAACTTGGGTACATTAGGCACGGTTTTCTAGGCAAAACAACTTATGCTTTTCATAATTTAGAATTACTCTCTTAGGATATAGAATTAAGCACTTTTCTCTCTCAAAATTAATTTAGGGAAATTAGGTTTTGTTCATAACTTTGATTTTCAATTCAATTCAAGTCTTCGATTTGTTCTTCAATTTGGTAATTCTTCTGGTTTTGTTCTTTATTTTAGTTTAATTTATGCTTTTTAGTCTTTCTAGTTTAATTAATTTAGTTAATTTTGTTTATGTTAATTAGTTTAGTTATTAATTACTTCATGAATTCAATTAGGGTTTTTACAATTATTCTTGTTTTAATTTTCATAATTATGAGTGAGTAGTCTAATTTCTAGGGTTAGGGAAACCTTGATCAATCAATGGACTAATTAAATTAGGTTGTTTCAATCCCATAATTAGTAGTCAATTTCCTATTATTGGTTTCTTTGTTTACAATTGAATTGTGCGCAGATTTAGTTGTAATTCTGGTAATTGTTGAATTTGATGCCGAGAGGTAAAAATACCACAATAAGACCACTGAATAATAGGCGGAATTAGTCTAGGCATGAGCGAGAGCCGCTAGATGAGTTTCGAGGGAGTCTAGATTCGAGAGAATTAGTGAGCCCTAATTTGACGATAGTTGTGAGATTGAACGATCTTTGTTAGTGAATCCATTAGTTGTTCTTGGTGACCCGAATGACCCTAGGCTTAGTTTATTGGTTTAATTCTTCGTCATTTCCAGTAATTAGTTAGTAATTAGTCAATAGTCAGTTAGCTAGTCAATACTTCTCGACCAAGGCTCTTTACACAGTTTAAGCTTTTTAGAACTAATAGAGTTTAACTGCTTCCCTGAGGATTCGATCCTTACTACCCTAGCTACATTAGTTAGTGTCGTTTGGTTTACTTTTGATAGGTGTGCGATAGCCTGTTCAAATTTTGGCGCCGTTGCCGGGGAGGCAATTTTTAATTCTATTAGTCGGGTTTTTACTGTTTTATTTTTATTTTTCTTAGTCTCAAAGAACTATTCAGTTCTTTGGGGCTATTTCTCATCTTTGCTCGGAGTTTATATTGTGTGCAGGTTCATAGGTTTATGCAAAACGACCACGAGCCTGATACTTACATCTTCCCTGAGCCCGAGCGAGTGTTTCTGAAACGGTTGAGACGTAGTAGACGCCGAATTTTTCTTCCCCGATCTGTGGAGGAAACTGTTTCTGACTTGTCTCAGTTTTTCGAGTTCACCTTCAATCCGCTGTTTGAAGGGTATTTAGAAGTTGAAATGGCTGCCGAAGGAGAAGGACAGGGTAGAGGACCACCGCCTCCACCACCACCGCCACCTGCGGCCCGTTCATTGAGAGATTATTCCTTGCCTAGTACGGAGTCTATGGCTGGAGGTTATTCAGTACCTGATACCGATGCTGCTAACTTTGAACTGAAACCGGCTCTTGTGAACATGGTTGAACGAAATCAGTTTTCAGGGACATTGAAGGAAGATCCGAACTTACACTTACAGAATTTCCTTCAATACTGTGATACTATCAAGCAAATGAATGTCTCTAAGGACTACATTAGAAGGCGAATGTTTCCGTTTTCATTAAAAGACAAGGCTAGAACCTGGTTGAATGATCTCAATATGGCCACCATTAATTGTTGGGAGGATTTAGCTCTTGCTTTTCAGAGGAAATACTACCCACCACAGAGAACTGCCTTATTGAGAAGCCAAATCACTAACTTCAATCAGGAGACAGATGAGTCATTATATGATGCTTGGGAACGGTTTAAGGAGTTATTGAGAATGTGTCCTCATCACGGGCTTGAGAAATGGTTCCTAGTTCAATCATTCTACAATGGGTTGGGAAATGAGAGTAGGGCCTTGCTAGATTCTGCTGCTAATGGTCGGTTTATGAACCAGGAAGTCAATGCTGCATATGAGTTGATAGATGAAATTGCCACTCATAATTCACAGTTTGGTAACCTTAGAGGGCATTCCAAAAAGGGTGGGAAACATGTAGTTGATGATAAGTATGAGAGTTTAGCTGCACAGATAAATGCCATAAGTCAGAAGCTCGATAAGATTGGTACTACAGCTCCCCCACCATCACCTGTAGCTGCACTTTCGGGATGCACTGATCCTTTCTGTGATTCATGTGGTTCTTTCGGTCATAATTCCCAGTCTTGCACTAGTTCAGTAGAACAAGTATGTGCCTTTCAAGCCTACAAAAACAATCCATACTCTAATACATACAATCCGGGCTGGAAGGATCACCCATACTTTTCCTACAAGAACAACAGCAATGTCCAGAATCCTCAGCAAGCCATGCCACCTCAGCAGCCACCCCAGCAGATGCAGAGATATGTACCACCACACCCACCAGGTTTTAGCAGACCACCACTACCAGCACCGCCAATGCCACCTCAACCTAGTGGAGAAATCTCGGAGTTGAAGAATATGATGCTGCAAATGCAGAAAAATATGGAGGCGATGCAGGCTCATAACAAGCACTTGGAAACTCAGATAGCTCAGATTGCGCAATCAACTGCTCAAAGGCAACCAGGCCACCTTCCATCACAACCCACACCCCCATCATCACAGGCATCACAGAATCCCCCGAGGGACCATGTCAATGCCATCACCTTGAGGAGTGGAGCTGCTTATGAAGGTCCGAAAATGCCTACTGATAATGTTAATTCTGATGTTTCAGGTGGAGCTGAGAAGACCGGAGATGAGGTGATTGCAGATTCAGATGCAGTTCCAGCTAAGGAGGTTGAAGCACCTAAGGAGAAGGTAGATGAAACACCGGTTGATACTATCCCGAAATCACAGGTTAGGTTGCCCTTTCCGAACAGGGTAACCAGGAGTAAGAACGATAACCATTTTAGTAAATTTTTAGCTATTGTTAAAAATCTGCAAGTTACTGTTCCATTTACTGATTTAATCACCCAAGTTCCTACTTACACTAAGTTTTTGAAAGACATTTTGAGCAGGAAACGCGAATTGAATGTAGTGGAGACCGTAGCACTCACGGAGGAGTGCAGTGCCATATTGCAAAACAAGTCACCACCGAAACTAAAGGACCCAGGAAGTTTTTCTATTCCCTGTAACATTGGTCCCCTGTTTATTGACAAGGCTTTATGTGATTTAGGAGCCAGTGTTAGTGTTATGCCACTGTCTATTTGTAGAAAGCTTGATATGGGTGCTTTGAAAGTCACTAACATTACCCTGCAGATGGCAGACAGGACAGTGAAATACCCTAAAGGTATTTTAGAGGATGTCCCGGTGAGAGTCGGGAAATTCTTTATCCCTGTAGATTTTGTTGTGTTAGACATGGATGAGGATGCACACATCCCGATCATTCTTGGTCGACCTTTCTTACATACTGCAGGTGCTGTTATCGATGTCAAAAATGGTAGCTTGACCTTGTCTGTAGGAGATGATAAAGTTACCTTTAATCTGAATGCTGCTCTTAAAAGTCCAATGATGGAACAATCATGTTATGCTATCGATGTCATTGATGAAATTGTATTTGATGATATGCCTCGATCTACTACAAAAGATCTTCTGGAGGCTGTTGTTTGTCTTGATGTTGATGCAGGTGATGGTACAATCATTACTGATGCTTTAGTCCAGGATCTCACTGGTGAGGAATCGAACTCGAAAGAGAGCCGGAGATTTATTAAGTTACCTCAAGAGGTTTGTTCTGTTAAAGAGGTAACTCAACCTGAGATGAAACCCCTCCCCTCTCACTTGAAATATGCTTTTCTCGATGATAAGAAGTTGTACCCTGTTATTGTTAGTGCTTCTCTTAATGATAATCAATTAAATAAACTTTTATGTGTACTTAAAGCTCATAAGAAAGCTATTGGCTATACTATTGATGATTTGACCGGTATTAGTCCTGACTTTTGTATGCATAGAATCCATTTAGAAGAGGGCCACAAACCCTGTATCCAGGGTCAACGACGTTTGAATCCTAACATGCAGGAGGTAGTGAAGAAAGAAGTCCTTAAACTTCTAGATGCAGGTATTATCTATTCAGTACCTGATTCCCAGTGGGTAAGTCCAGTACAGGTAGTCCCTAAGAAAGGAGGGACAACCGTTGTTCGAAATGAGAAAAATGAATTAATCCCTACTAGAGTTGTCACAGGATGGAGGATGTGTATTGATTACCGGAAATTGAATGTTGCAACTAAAAAAGATCATTTCCCCCTTCCTTTTATTGATCAAATGTTGGAAAGATTAGCTAAGAATAAGTATTTCTGTTATCTCGATGGATATTCGGGTTTCTTTCAGATCCCCATCCATCCTGATGATAGGGAGAAAACGACTTTTACATGTCCTTATGGTACCTTTGCATATCGTAGGATGCCTTTTGGATTATGTAATGCACCTGCTACTTTTCAACGTTGCATGATGAGCATTTTTTCTGAATTTATAGAGTCTATTATGGAAGTCTTCATGGATGATTTTAGTGTTTACGGCTCTGATTTTGATTCATGTTTGACTAATTTGACTAAAGTTCTCGAAAGATGTGAACAGGTGAATCTGGTTTTAAATTGGGAAAAGTGTCATTTTATGGTCAATGAAGGAGTAGTTTTGGGACATTTGGTCTCCGAACGTGGAATTGAGGTGGATAAGGCAAAAATACAGGTAATTGAGCAACTGCCACCTCCAGTAAATGTAAAAGGGGTAAGAAGTTTCTTGGGTCATGCTGGTTTTTATCGCAGGTTTATTAAAGATTTCTCTAAAATTGCGAAACCACTAACCCAATTACTGCTAAAAGATGCTGAATTTAAATTCACTGACGAGTGTCTTGAGTCCTTTAATATGATCAAAAATGCACTAATTTCTGCACCCATTATACAGTCCCCTGATTGGAATTTACCTTTCGAAATAATGTGTGATGCTAGTGATTTTGCAGTTGGTGCGGTTTTAGGTCAAAGGAAAGACAAGGTCTTGCATGCTATTTATTATGCTAGTAAGACTTTAGATGAAGCTCAAGTCAATTATGCCACCACGGAAAAGGAGCTACTTGCTATAGTTTATGCTTTAGATAAATTTCGTGCTTATCTTGTAGGTTCGAAAGTTATTGTCTATACTGACCATGCAGCTCTTAAATATCTACTTGGAAAGAAGGAAGCCAAACCGAGACTTATTCGATGGATTTTGCTGCTTCAAGAGTTTGACCTCGAAATTCGCGATAAGAAGGGAGCAGAGAATGTGGTAGCTGACCATTTATCGAGAATACGGTATGACGATGGGGAGATCTCTACCCCCATTGACGATTCTTTCCCTGATGAACATCTGTTTGCTGTTTGTGTGCATTCACCTTGGTTTGCTGATTTCGCTAACTATGTTGTAGGAGGTGTTCTACCCTCCGACTTGACTTATCAGCAGAAAAAGAAATTTTTGCACGATGTTAAACGATATTTTTGGGATGATCCTAACCTGTTTCGTGAGTGTGCAGATGGTTTATACAGGAAATGTGTTCCGGAATGGGAGGTATATGGTGTCCTTCACCATTGCCATTCATCACCCTATGGAGGTCATGCTGGACCCTCCAAGACGATGTTCAAGGTCTTAGAATCGGGTTTCTACTGGCCCACGATTTTGCAGGACGCGAGAGCTTTCATTATGTCTTGTGATTCGTGCCAACGAACAGGTAACATCTCACAAAGGCACGAAATGCCGCAAACAGGTATATTGGAAGTTGAAATTTTCGATGTTTGGGGTATTGACTATATGGGACCCTTCCCATCCTCTAATGGAAACCGTTATATTCTAGTAGCTGTGGATTATGTTTCTAAATGGGTGGAAGCTCTGGCTACCCCCCATTGTGATTCTAATACGGTTTTGCGGTTGTTTAAGCAGGTTATTTTTCCTAGGTTCGGAGTCCCTAGAGCTGTCATCAGTGATGGGGGGAAGCATTTCCATGAGAAAAGGTTAGATAAGCTGCTGAAAAAGTACGGTGTATACCATAGAACAGGACTAGCATATCACCCACAGACAAGCGGCCAAGTTGAGGTTTCTAATCGCGAGATCAAGTCTATTCTGGAGAAGACAGTTGCAAAATCGAGAAAGGATTGGACCAACAAGCTTCATGATGCTCTATGGGCATATAGGACGGCTTTCAAAACCCCAATCGGCACCTCTCCGTTTCGGTTAGTTTATGGTAAAGCATGTCACCTTCCGGTTGAGTTAGAATATAAGGCATACTGGGCAGTCAAGGAATTGAATATGGATGCCAAGCTGGCGGGAGAAAAACGACTCCTTCAACTAAATGAGCTCGATGAATTCCGTTTAGCTGCGTATGATAATGCAAAAATATATAAAGAAAAGACTAAGAGGTGGCACGACAAAAGAATCAGGAGAAGGGAGTTTCAAGTTGGTGATAGGGTACTCTTATTTAATTCCCGTCTCAGATTGTTTCCTGGAAAACTGAAGTCCAGGTGGAGCGGTCCCTTTTCGGTTACTATGGTGAGCAAATTCGGGTTCGTTGAAGTCCAAAATGATAAGGGTGAAAAGTTCAAGGTCAACGGGCAACGATTGAAGCTCTATTATGAAGGTGATGCCGTTGGATTAGTAGAAGAGGTGCAATTCTACAATCCCGATTCACACTGACCACTCCGGAGCCACGGTCAAGCTAATGACCCTAAACAAGCGCTTCTCGGGAGGCAACCCGAGCTTTCTATCCCCCCTTAACTCTTTTTATATGCTTTTGGTGTGTTTTAGCTTATTTTTCGTAATTTTTAGTTAGCTGTGTTTTGTGTTTTTGTGTGCATTTAGGTGTAGTTGAGTAACTAGAGGTCTTAGGCTGAATTCCGTACCTAAAATGCTAAGTGAGGGTCAAGGTAAGTGAAAAGAAAGTTTTAAAGGAAGAAAAGAAACAATAGTCGAGTAAAAAGGGGCAGATGCGGGCGCATAAGGATTTTATGCGGGCGCATCTGACCCCCAGAACCCCATAAAATTTTTTGAAAAAGTAAGATGCGCCCGCATAAGGATTTCATGCGGCCGCATCTTACCCACAGAACCCCAGAGATTTTAATAAAAGAGTAACATGCGCCCGCATAAGGAATTTATGCGCCCGCATGTTACCCCCAGTAGCCCAGAAGTTTGAAATTCGAACTTGATGCCGCCGCATAAATTACTTATGCGGGCGCATCAAGGCCCGAATATACATCGTTTTTCAAAAATTTTTCCGTTTTCTTTTTTTTATCTTTTTAATTTTTTTCTTTCACTCTTTTATTCTCCTTTTATCTTCCTTCTCTCACTTCTCACCACATCTTCTTCTTCCTCAAACCCCTAACCTCCATTAACACTCAACCCCTACAAACTTCTTTCTCTCATATCTCACTCAATACTTCACCAAATCAACCCAAATTTTAACACAAGCTTCCTCTCATCTTCCTCTACAAAACCCCTCAATCAATTTTCGAAATTTTTGCAATTCGGGGCTACAAGGGCGCGCGAAATTCTGCAGTTTGGGGCGATTTTTGGTTAATTTGGGACATTTTGGGTGTTCTTTCTATTCTCCTACTTCCAATCATCTTCATCTATTAAGGTATAAATCCAACTTTAAGAAGCAGTTTTAACAAGTTTCTTGAATTTTCATGGCGTTCACACTATAGGGTTCGTAGTTACAAGTTTCATAATATGTTTTTTTTTCTTGAGTTTTATGCTTGTGTGATGTTGATAATTGCTTGTTTAATGTTATTAATTTCAAATTTCAAGTTTATGACTTAGAAAATTTATGCCCTATTTTACAATGGTGAACAATGTTAGATCTTGAGTTGATCATAGTTTAGCTTAACTTGCTAATTTAGACTAATTTGTGTTGATAATGCATGAAGTTTGATTTTTTTTTTTTTTTTTCCTCTAGTATGATTGGTTCTTGTAAAATATGTGTTTCGAATTATAGTGAGGTTTAAAATGTTGGTAATGTTGCAATTGCGTTTAATGAGATTTGCTCTATTGAACTTATGTTGAAAACTTGGAAATATGTAATTCTTGGTGCTAGTCGAAAAACATTGGTTTTGGTGATTGTTGTAGCCTCACGGCTTTTGGCTATATCGATAAAATAGACGGGTCATGCCGAAATTTTACTTAAATCTTACCTATTGGAAGCTATACATTACATGAGTTGTCCTGCTATGTGTTTTATCCCATTTTTCCTATGGTTCTAATGCTTCATTTTCGATTTCAGGAACCATGAGCTCTCAACGAACCTCGAGAAATCACAAAGACCGAGTCTTCCACCTCGGCCTCTAGGGGTAAACAGCCCGCCAGTTCTAGCTCGGAGACCCCGCACACCACCAACCGCCGCCAACAACGGCCCGGTTCGAGAGACTGCAAAAGCGGCCCATCCGCTCTACCAGATTCTTTGACCGCAGCACATGTGATGAGATGGGGATCACTGACCAAGTGGTCCAAATGGCGGACAAACTCGGTTGGGGTGCATGGCTCGGAGTCCCCATGCAGACCTGATGGAAACCATGGCCCCACCCACCTACCGGAACTCACTCTGGAGTTCCTCTCTACCTCCACCTTCCATCGGTTATTGTGCGGAACCCAGTAACCCAACAGCTAGAACAGGGGTGGTCAGTTTCACCATCTTCGCACCCACTATGAGCTTCCCCTTCAACATTCAATGAGCACTTCTTCTGGGACCCCCGCAACCTAGTCTCTGTAGCTCTCGAGCACGGCTGGTCTAACTATGATGAAGCCTCCTGGTGGCTCCGTATCACTGACGGTACCACCCCCTATGCCTCATCCACCAGCAAGACCTCGGAGGTCCAACATGCAGCCCTCCGATACTTCCTCCGGTTTATTACCTACTGCCTATTTCCCAGGAGAGTTGGGGCAGGTCTACCCTGATGAGCTTAGACTTCTGTGGTTAGCTACTGAGGGATCCCATCTACAAGGCCGAGACTAACAACTAGGGTTTTTCCTGCCCGTAGATTTGCTGAGTAGCCGAGGGTGCCACCAACACGGGGGTTATTTCTGTGGAGAATGATTACCTGGTTGGCCTACCAGTTAGGTCATCGAGAGAACTTTGAAGGGTTGCACCCCATTGAAGAAAACCCACTGATGGACATCCCTTCCTTGCGGACTGCCGGGTTCTGCAGAACATACACTAGAGCCGGCATGAACGCTTGGTATGGAATGTCCGAGAACTATCCTGGTGCTACCTTCCCAACGCCTTTCCCTCACCTACTACTTGGAACACCCCGAAGGCGTAAACCCCGGAGGATTCCCCCAGACCCCATCCCACTAGCTGAGAGGACGGATGCTGAGAAGAGGGCCCTAGAATGGCCCAGCAGATGCAGCAGGCGGGGGGTGCCCCCAGAAGACATTCCCCAACAACCAGCTCCGCCACTCCCCACCTCCCCAGGGCAGCCTTTGATATGACCCTCTGATGAACCGCCTACGAAATGCATGCTACAAACCCTCGTTCGATCAGTTGATCACGTTCGAGCAATACGGACACCGGTTTGATGTTAGATGATAGTGTCCGCGGCCTCCGAACGGATGTAGATCACCTGCAGCGCGGTCCAATGGAGAGAGCACATGATCATGTATACAGGGTCACGTGCAACCATTCCCAACCACCCTAACTGGCCACCCCATGACCCTAATGTGGACCCTACCTCCTACCCTCTCCACCCACTACTCTCCCAGTTTCCACCCTATGGCGGGCCCGGGCAGCAGTAGGCGTCCTGCAGCTTCCTATCCCTTCCCCATTTTCATGATTATGTATCCCGGACGGGACAGTGTTTGGCTTGGGGGGAAATTAGTTACTCTATTTAGGTTGTAATAATTGTAACTTTTTTTTTTTCTTTTATTTTTCTTTTTGGACTTGGCTTTGTTTCTTTTTCCCCTGCAGATATGACAATCGGAGCAGACTAGGACTTCTGATATCGAATTTACGAATTTTTGTTGATTTCCATTGGTTAGATGTTCCTAAACTCCTCTCCTCTCTCTAGTGTAGCTTTTATAGTTGTCTTTTCGTAGGACCGTTACATGTTTGTACCGTCCCTTAAGGCCGGGAGTTTACATGTAACCAAAAAAATGTACTGCTTTCCTAGTTTATGTAGTGGTTGTTAAAGAGAATTCTTATGTGATTGCTAGTGCTCGTCCCGGTTTTTCGTTGATTTGACTTTCACTGTACCCAATTGTTTAAATTTCTGAAACTTCATGATTCTTATTCTTGTATTT